>CM039473.1:13189876-13330774 GCA_022433065.1 Begonia loranthoides
AAATTTTTACGTATTTTAAAGGATTTACGAAAATCCGGGTCGTTACAAGTGGTAAGGAAATTAGGTGTGTCTTGGCCTATGGAGGCTTTACAGCACAAGTAGAGTGCATGAATGGAAGTTTTTGATGCTCTGTAGTGTTTCCTTGAGTATATTGTTGTTGCTATTTCCTTTGTTGAATTCCTTACTGTAGACATTCCTATGTTGATAGTGTAGTTCTTTGATTGTTGGTTGTTCCCTTTTATTGGTGTTACTTCCCTTGCTGTGAATGTTTTACTTTAACTGCTATGATGGATTGTTGTGATAAATGATTAATGGTTAAATGTGATAAGTGCGAATAATGAAAGACTTAGAGCTTAGAGTTTCTTTGATAAAGATTTTGTCCATTCCTTTACTGCTATCCTTAGTGCCATACTTATAATGTACTGTTTAATTAACTAGTTTAATTAATCAATTGATGCATAGATTGTTTAACAAGATGTGATTAATTAGTGAGCATGTTAATTAATCGATTATAGCATGTTAATCAATTAGACACGTTAACTATAAGCATGATGATTAAGTAAATAAGTACGATAATGAAAAGATGTTAGGGTAACTAGATTAGGATAACTAATACCGTTTAGCATGATTAATCAACTAAGACTCGCATGTAAATCCGAAATTCGTAAGTTGGAAATCAACCCATATGAGCATGTCTAATGAGTATGATTAATTAGTATGATTAACTAATTAACTAGAACAATAGTATCTAGGGTGATAATTGTAATTCATTCTCGAATATGTCAAATAATTAGGACAATTAAGTAACTAGAGTGATTAACCAGATATTGAGCATGTTAACCATTAATTAACTAACTCTTAAACATGACTAGTTAAGTACGCATATTTAATTACTTAGTGAGCCTGCTAATTACTAGGTTAATTGACTAGATACTGAATGTGGTTACCAATTGAACATGCTAATTAACTAGATCGATTAACTTAATTCGAAGTCGAGTATGTAATTAACCAGGATAACAAACTAGATCATTAACTGTAATGGGTTTACTTGATTAGGATAAAATCATGCTTAACCAATTAGAATAAGAATGACGAATTCATAAGTACGTTTCCTGTTTTAGTTATTTGTTTTCTAAGGCACGTTAACATTCTTATTGCAAGCATGTTTAGTTTAATTGAAATTCATCGCATGTTTAGGTTGCCGTTCTTACTATACATTTTGCTGTTTCAATTTGATGCAATTGTTCCTTGTTGTGTGCTTTTCAATTCTAGCTTCTTATATGCGTTTTAAATTTCAGTTTGCTTTCAATTACAGTTACTTTTATTTCAATGTGCACTTCAATTATTATGAATGTTATAACGCATCATGTTAGGTTGAGAAATGTATGATCATGCATCACGTTAATAAAAACTAATAGGGAGTGTCATCTGGTGGTACTCACGCATGCATAAGTGAGGTAAAATGTTAAGAAAATGAAAGAAACGGGGAGTTGAAGGGCGGATGGATAGCATATCTAGCTTGCAGTTAGGTGAAGCCCCCTACCGTGTTGGGAACGAGGACCTAATCACAAGTAAAAGTTTAGATATGGTCAACTATTTCATCCCTTATGAACCCTTCAATCTTCCGCTTGATGTACGAGTAACGAATGAACGAATGAATAAATGAAAAGTAATGAACAAATGAATAAATGAAAAGTAATGAATGAACGAACGAATAACGTAATGAAAGGACTGGTTTGGGTGGCCCCCATTCCAAAAGGACTAAAGAGAGACATTCACGTTGCATTAACCTTTTTTCCTTACTAAGCCTTTGGGCTTACAGTTGCTTGTTGTGTAAATGTAGGTACGTGTACGTGGAATAAATGCGTAGACTTAGGAGTAACGAAAAGACTAACAAACATTAAAGTAGGGATGACAGATTTGCACTTGAAGGAGATTGTGGTTGGCCATGCTAAGTGAGTAAGAGAGTAAAATGAGTAAACGGTTCTAATTCAATTGTATTTAATTATTTAGTTCTTTCAATAAACGCAGTATTTAAATGTTTAGTTTTACGCTTCTGCAACGTTTTAAACAAACGATTTTATTTACGCTTCCTCATTTCTTTTATTAATGGGATTTTCAATACGAGTTTAACAAAAGGATAGTAGCGGTCCGGTTTTTTCGCGCTCTGATATGTTTTTAAAGAGTTTTTCAAAAGTCCAAATTTTTACGCATTGTAAAGGATTTACGAAAAATCGAGTCGTTACAAAGAGAGTTGACCCTTATGCAACGAGGAAAAGAAGGATTGGAAACAGTTTGGGAAACTCTTGTGGGCCATCTTAAGTGGCTCACAGACAAATAAGCGCTAATAACACGAAGGGATCATCTATTAAGGATTGTAGTGTGAGATTTTCCCAAACCACAAAAGCCAAAATTACCTTTTCACGAAGGAAGCTAAGTTAAATTTAAGATAGTGACGTTGGCTAGAGTTTGTAAGGGCTATGGATGTTAAATTTAAATATCACCCTAGGTAAACTAAGTTACTTGTTCTAGAGATTTTTCAACAAAAGCGAAAGTGATGTTGGTGATAAAACAATGAATGCTAGCGGCTTAGAGGTTGACAAGAGATCTAAGCCGATCGAAGGTGTTGAGGGCTAGAATTTAGCGTCAGAACCAAACCCTTATGAAGGTCCCTCCATTTAAAGGAGTAATGAGGTTTTGGGTAAGCAGGGGAAGTTGTTCTTTGGATAACAAGGAGAAGATGAGTGGCAACATACTTTGAGAACCATTAGGAGGTATCTTGTGTTGTTTACAGACAAATAGTATATGAGAATTTTACGTGATGAAAGATTTTGCTGGGATAGTTGTATAAGAGGAGGAGAGGATCCTCAATCATTGTCGTGTTGAGAAGGGAAGCCACATAAGATCTCTAATCTTTTAGGATAAAGGAATCACAACACAGGGTATGAGAAGTTAACCGGGATGACCAATTTTTTAGGACAAAATTTAAAATAACGGGGGAAGAGTTGTAACGACCGAAATTCCTTTTGGACGAATTTTAAAATAACAAGAATGTTGTTCAAACTATTTATTAATTATTGGATCGATCTACTAGTGAGATATATTATTTTATAATTATGAAAATTAAATTGGAAATTATGGGACACCAATGATAAAGGAAATGTAAGAAATATTTAGAGAAATTAAGTGAGATTATAACAATTAAATTAAAGAAGAGTTGGGAATTTATGTTGGTAATTTAAGACGACCGTTGATATTATAAATTATTATATTATTATCGATGTTTAATAATTGGATAAAGATACTTTTGAAAATTAAGTTGGGAATGTTATGTATTATTTTGGTGAAATATTAAAAAGGGAGATGTGAAATACATGGGTAATTGGCCATTTTGCTAGAGAAAATTTGAAGGAGCCGTGAGATTATTTTGGCAAAGGGCTTGAAAATTAGAGAATGAGAAGAAAATAAAAAGGAATTTATGGGAAAACAAAAGAATAAAGAAAGGTAAAACAAGTTGGAATAGAAAGCGATTTAGGGCATTGCGGGTTAACTACAAGTGTGGGGAAAAAATAAGAAAAAGAAACATAGAAATATTGAGGAAAAGGACATAGAGCTACGGAAGTTGGAGAAAAAGCCGAATGAGGGAAAAAAAATGCAAAGGGTTTGGAGTGTAGGGAGAAGAGACCTCCTATGGCCGAAGTCTTCTCCGCGAAGAAAGGGGGGGCGGGCGTGTGAACTGCTGGACGGCGCCGTTGTGCGCGGGCGAGAGCATCTGAGCAGTCACGAGCTGCGATTCCTGCAGCACCTTAGCAGAGGGGTAACAGGGTTGAAAGAAGGGGATGGCTTCAGGTAACTGGGTTATCTATCAGAGGGAGCTTTGATGGAGAAGGCTCCCGTGAAGAGGCCAAGGCTTCGGGAGGAAAGGCTCGCCGCACGGCTAGGTGATGCAAGGCCTTGCATTGTAGGTATAGGTAATTACGAAGGAAATGACAAAAACGAAGTCACCTTGAGGGAGCTTGCTCATGATGAAGACTTGGTGGTTGTTGGGTAATTCCACGCTTCTCTTTTACTGTTTTCATGAATGAGTATTTTATGGATTTGTAAAGGACTGTTAAAGATTTAAGCTTTGACTAGAAATGTATTTTAATTGATCAAGTATTCCACTGCAAATATTTTATAAATGCATGGTTTAGTAATTGGTTTTAAAGTATGGTTTTATCGCAAAAGAATTTAAGTAACATTGTTTTGGTATGACGGTTTTAAAGAAAAAATATATATCACAAGAATTTACTACAAAATGTTTTACAAAATGGGGCGTTACAGCAAAGGCCCCTATGGGGCCATCTTAACAATTGATACCAATCAAGTTTAAGCTCTTTTTAAACTTGAGAGACACTCAAGAAGAAATCACATCTCCTCCATGGTACCACCGAATTATCAGAATTGTTGCAACTAACTGCACTTGAATATGTTGAAGACACTCCACTGGAATCAATACCCTCGAACACACTCAATGCATAGCCCACTGAAATAGTTTTACCATATTACCGTGGAGCTTTACCTTTCCTCTTGGTTCTGTCTTTGACGATACCAATCTGACGTGAAATTGAAATTGGTGACGATGTAGTGATTATATCACCCTGAACATGTGTAATAGGCAGACGTATCGGATCTGATGTACATTCAAATCCCAACTTGAACTTCATCTAAGAACCTGGCTTCTTTTGAGTCTTCTCCAAAAAACCTTTAAAAAATGAATTCACAAATTTTGCAACCTTTCTTACTGTCACTGTAGAACTTTATAACAAATACAAATTTGCAGACCTTTTGTGTCTCTTTTAATATGACGAGAGCACCCCTACTTATTTTCATAGCTCCACCTGTAGTACTGAACTTGTACTCTTTCGAATCTAGAGTACTTAACGAGATCAAATTCTTTTTCAAATCGAGAACATATCGCATGTCACGACTCGGAGGCGGGCCGAACAGAACTTCCGGGTCAGGTGACCCGATCCTCAGAGAGAACCCGATTACCCAGCCCAAGGTGTGAATTTGTTATGCGAAAAACTTAACGTGAATAATATCAAGCCCAAACCTAAATCACATGAGTTGGGGTCCACAAAGTGATTAACTAGAGACATGATAGGATAATAAAGGAAAATACTGTGCAGGAATTAAATCAAACAGCACCAAACTAAAAATCCCAACATACTAGGAATAGAGGGATTGGACCGACAAACCTCCACCCATCCACGGAAAGAGACACTCAATAGGTAACATCAGCTTTGCCCAGCTGCCACACGTATAAGACCAGTACGCCGAACCTACACCCTAACCTGGGAAAAATATAGTCTAAGGGGTGAGTGACTAACTCACTAGAAAAATCTATACTAAATGCAATGCATGCTAAAACCGTTTTCTTTATCATTTGAAAATCATTTCATGCTTCTCATTTTACCATACATGGATTTTGAAGATTTAAAACCTCTTTATCATTTTAAATAATCGACCCATGTCCCTCGATGTGGTTTTATTAAAACTCACTATATACATAGATAACTATAATCGCAAAATATGCCAACATCATTTTCCGTAAGAAAACGTCATCCGTGAAAAAAGATGGCCACTCAATAATCCATCCGTCACTCATCATCGAAAGGTAGTATGATCTCCCGGATGTGTCGATGGGCCATAGCCACCACTGACACGATCCAAAGAACTAGCGCATTGCTTGAGTTGCCAACGAACCAGTCAACCACGACAAAACTCGTGTAACCGCCCAGCACAAGTCACAGAAAGGTGGCTATCTGCTGATAGCAACACCTCATGAGGCAAGAAAGAATACCAATGATCGCAATTCACAAATCCAGAACGTCGTCCGAGTTGTCGGCGAACCAACTCCGAGCCGACACAACTTGCATAATCGTATTAACGAATGAGGTTGCCTCACGATAGATCCCTACTCACTAGGACCTTAGTGTCCTAAATTGATGAGGGTTGCCGACGAACAAGCTCAGTCGTCTAGCCAACCCACCAGATGAAATGATACTGTGATAGGTTAATCTTCGTGACTGCCAACCCGTGTGACAATACCGTAGTCAAGTTTAGGAGCTTTCGACCCAAGGAGGCGTCATCACCCTCCCATCCTATTTTTGAACTTTCAGGGCTTTCGACCTGAGGACATGTCACCAATGCCTCATCCTCTTTTCTTTCACTTCTAGGACTTGCAACTTGAGGACATGTCATGAATGCCCATTCGTATAACTCACGTAACGATCAATCTTCATGCAGCAGAAGATTGTACGGGGTTAGCCTCGTGATGCTTTAGCGCTAAAGTGCCTAAAGCATCAAGAGAATTCATCCTCCCAATGTATATAATCGATGTCAAACCTTCATGCAGTCAAAGTTTGACAAGATAGCCTCGTGATACTTTAACGCTTGAGTGCTAAAAGCATCAAAAGGATTCATCCTCCCAATGCACGTAACAAATGTCAAATCTTCTCACAGTCGAAGGTTGACGGGATAGCCTCGTGATGTTTTAGCACTAGAGTGCTCTATATATATATATATGCAAATGTCAGTAGTAAACCATGTATAGAATGTAAACATGAGAAAACATACGTATACGTAAAAACTGACGTGCTGTAGAACAGTCTCTGTCGAGTTTTCAGGTGTGGTAGCCCACAAAATATTAGTTTTGAAAATCATGATGCAATGCAGTGCAGAAAGTATAAAGTTCCCTACCTCGATGGCGACCATGACACGCTTACCGACAAACCTGTTCCACGCGCTATTGTAAGCGAAAGGTAAAAACATCTAACACTTCCAGAACCTACAACAAGTTTGCAAGTTCAGTGTCAACATCCCAACAAACATAATAGGGATACTAGATAAGTCTTAAACAAGACGAGAATTCAAAACGGTTTCTAGGGACAACCACGAGTCCCAACTCGAGAACCAAATCTAGATATCCCAACAGAATTCCTAACCTTATCACTCAACAACCTAAGCAAGGTCTCAATAGAAGTATCAGTTCCAGGGAAACAACTTATATATCCAAGAATAAAATTCCCAACCCAACTCTACAGGCAGTAAACCAAATCACTAATATATTCAGAATGTCACTCTAGGTCTAACAGCAAATTGGCCGAGTAAACTAATCAACTACAAGTTCAAAATATCAATTTAATTTCTCCGACCCTATAGTTTTCCAAAATCCGACATTTACCAAAAAACAATTTGACATCTAAACTTTGAGGTAGTAATATAACCTAGTAAGCTGCACAGATTTCCAATTTCCTGAGCATAACCATCCAAAACATCCAGAAGCAACAATTTAATATGCACAACAGGAAACAACAACTGATCCCATTAGCTACGCTCTAACCCACATACATTCGAATTTAGGTTTTCACAGGAGACAGAGTACTAAACAGTACCTAAGCAAAACCAAACGAATCACTCTTAATCTTCTCTTTCCAGAACAGCAAACGAATTTCCCAAAACTAAGCACAACATCTTGGGAGTCTCAACAAAACAACAGTGAACTAATATCCAGAACAATCCATCAAACCCACTATCTCCCTCCTACTGTTATCTATCAAGCAATAACAGGAATTTCAGAACAAGACACAACAACTGAGTATAGATCCCCAAAATTTTATCAAGGAAATTAAACTGACAGAGAGCAAATTTTCACTCACCGCGGGAGTCTCCAACGCAAGCAGGATTTGAACACAAAGCAATCAACCACAACATACTCGGAAAATTTGAAATGCAGACAACCCAGAAATGAATTTCAACTCAACACTTGGCAAAACCAAAATCGCAACACAAGCCCTAAAATTTCCAATCGGCCGAGAGAAGGAAAGATGGACGATTTCATACCTAAAACTGAGAAGGGAAGGATACCTTCAGCTCTGCCTTGCTAGAAAACCCCTGAGAACCCACGGATGGAGACGCATCTTCGCCCAAAATCCCAAAGTCGACCCAGCCGAGACAGGTCCAAGCTTTCTCGCTGCAACCACAGATCGACTCCTCTCGCACAACACCTCAGGAAGGACTCGCCAGACGTCGCCCTTTCGTGGCCCAGAGTCAACAGTTCGATTCGGCCTACGCTACCCTCTGGCGATGTCTCTCTCCCTCGGTATGTGTCACACCCCTAATTTTTGGGCGTGCAGAATAGGGGGAATGGTGTGCGGCGCCGTAGTCCCACCACGGCCAGCCTCCTCCGAATAGTCTCGGTTGTCTTTGAATACTCTCGGATGTCGCCTGGCAGTCAAAGCACAATCTTTACGGGAGCCCCGGCCCCAACCATTTCTTTCGATTCCAAACCAAAGAAACTAGAAAACAATTCTTTCCACTCAGATCACCACAACTCTCAAGGATGCCTAAACCTCTCGTTTAGATCTCATACCTTGGTTGGTGTCTGAAGGGTTATATTTATAGCCTAACAATCCTAATACAATAAGGAAACCCTAAACTTTTAGGAAACCTTTGGCGGCAAGTAATCCTTCAGAGATTAGGAAACTTTCCTAATCTTGGGTCGCTACATGTCGTCTTATGCTGGGCCAAAGTGTCTTCAATCCTGCCCGGCCCATTGTCGACATTGCGCCAGCTAGGCGCGGCCCATCTTTGAGACTGCGGCCCATATGCGTACGCTGCAGCCCAACTAATGTGCCCCAAGTTCCTATCGCCTGAGCCGTGCCCGGGGCACCTTTATTTCTAACTTTTTATTTGTTTTGAAGGTATTTAATTTTCTATCCAATTTGGAGGAAAGCTTTATTCAATGTCACAGAGAGGATTTGGTGTATTTAGACTAGTGGATATCATACAATCATAGAAGAAAATTAGGAGCTGTCCAAATCCGTCTAGAATCTGAGCAGCAGATGATCAAGGGCTATTTTGACAACCGAAACGGCGTCGTTTCAACTTTAGTCCTTCATATCAAATGCAGCCAACATACAGAGCTTTACAAGGACATATTAGGCGTTTTATTTGGGTTTGGGTTACTATATCTAATATCCCTTTTTCAGAGACTGATTTTCAAAATTGGATTTATTGTTTTGTTATTGTTAAAGGGCTGTTTAGGTCATTTTCTAATTAGGGTTATTTTAGTCTTTTTTTTTCTTTAGTGTACGAACTCTTAGGGTTTTAAAAAGCCCTCTTTGCTGCAAATGAAACCAGTTTTGGAATTGAAGACAACTTTTTGTGTTTTGGTAAACACTAGCCGCGCCCTCCCCTCCCTTTGCGCCGATTCATTCCACCCCCAAGCAAGGCTCCTCTTGAAGCTTCTCAACCTTGCATCATTGGGATATTGCCTCTTCCAATCTTCATCTTTAAGGTAGGATTGTGGTGTGGAGGCAAGAGAACTTTCCAACCTTGGAGAGTGTTGCTTTCGGCCAACCCTAAAATCGCCCCTCTCACTTAGGAGGTCCGCGGACTCCATTGATTTCCTTCTTGTTTTCGTGATACTCTTAAGGTCTTTTCTTGCTCGTTGGTTAGTTTATGTTATGGAGATTTGATATATGTTAATAGTTGAAGAAGCTCTTTTGGGAAGTATTGAATGAAAGGTAATATTTTCGGATTGATATTGAGCTGCTGAATCTGTGATTTTTATTGAATGTTGTTATCGCTGATTGAAGCATCTGTTTGGGGGCTTTTATGACGATCGTCTCTGTTTGAGGTCATCTAGTGATTTGTTCAGGGTTAAGTCAGTGAGCTACCCTCCAAAAATGAGCTTCATTCGGTATATGTAGCTCAAGTTATTCTGTTTTGAATCTGTATTGGTAAATCTGTTCTGCTGGAAACAGATTTCGGGTTCATATTTGAAATTGATATATCTCCTAATCCAGAGTGCTTTTTGGGTTGGATTTTTGATACGACTTTCCTGAGTATATTAAGTTTATGTCCTCCAAAGTACAGCTCTAGTTCATGTGTATATTTGGAGCTTGATTCATCTCATTGCTGCTGGTTCGAGTATTGTTAATTTTTTCGGAACAGATTTCTCTAAGGCTCTCCATTGTTTCTTGGAGCCAATCACCAACTTGTTGTGGCCCAACTTCGAGTTGGACTTCTCCTGGATTGTTTTGCGGCCAGGCCCACCTACTGGCCCATAGTCTGCGCGGCCCATCTTCATGACGTCCCGCATTTCACCCTTGTTTGAAGTTCCAGTGTGTCCGTTGTTGGCCGCTGTTTGGCCTCTGGCGAGGCTTCCCGGAAGCCTCTCTTTGGCCTCTGCCCGTTCACGCCTTGTGAGAATAGGGGCGTGACAGTATCCCTCACTGTTGAAGAAGGAGAAATGCGAAGAAAGGAGAAGTGTTGAAGAAGCTTTCTTCATATTTCGATTTTCTTCTTTAAAAAAAATTATTTAATTAATAAAATTTTATGGGGAAAATGACAAATCAACCATCATTATTTACTGTTGGTGACAAACCAACCATCATCTTTTTTTTCTAACAAATAAACCACTAAACTATAAAAAATTGACTCCACAATCATCGCTGTCACGTTTTTCATTAACGCTTTAATGATGAACCGCGGATGTTCGTCGCAAATCGCGGCAAATTTGTTTAAAATTTTTTATCGCAAATTTGAGGGCTTAAACGTGTGAATCTGACGCCTGGAGCCAAAGTTATGGTATTTTGAAGTGGAAAAGGTCAAGAATCTAATAAAAGAATTTGATTAGTAAAACATATACATAGGGACTTTGAAGTAGCCATGAAACACTAAAAATCGAGAACCGCTTGCGGACTTTGAAGTAGCCATGAAAAATAGAGAGTTTCATGGCTACTTCAAAGTCCTTATTTAGTGTTTCATGGCTACTTTAAAGTTCATATGTATATGTTTTATGAATCAAATTCTTTTATTAGATTTTTGACCTCTTCAACTTCAAAATACTATAACTTTGACTACAAGTGTCAAAATTGGCTCCAAAAGGTATCAAATCGAATCTCTCTCAGAGATCTATCACTTAACTTATGGTTTACCCCATGACCCAATTTTCTCGGCCCTAAAATCACTCGTTTAAGCCCTCAAATTTGTGATAAAAATTTTAAACAAACTGCGAGTCACGAGACCACCACGGTCTCATGACAAACCGCGGCAGTTTGTCACCAGACCGCGGCGGTTTGTCATGAGACCACTATGGTCTCATGACAAATCGTCGTGGTTTGTCACGAGATCGCGACAGTCTCTTGACCAACTGCCGCGGTTTGTCATTAAAGCGTTAACGACAAACGTGATTGCGATGGTTGCGGCGTCAATTTCTCATAGTTCAGTGGTTTATTTGTTAGAAAAAAAGATGATGGTTGGTTTGTCACCAACAGTAAAAGATGATAGTTGATTTGTCATTTTTCCAATTTTATAATACATAAATCTAATTTATACATTACAATTTTAAAAAATCTGAGTTAAAATCGGATCCATTTTCGAAACACGAACTTAAAATAATTTCTTTTGTCCAAATAATTTATAAAACATTTTCGAAAACAAAAATTTCAGGTAAAAAAATCCAATTTGACTATTTGACTGAAAAACGTACACGTCACTGCTACGCGACAAAACAAGTCAACTCTTCCACATTTGACCAAAAATTCGCTAAAAATTTACAAGTGGCATTTTAAAATCTCAGATTTTACATCCCACATTACCTAGTGTCCTGACAAATCCATCAAACATTTTGATTCTGACGGTACCAATATCAACTATCTTCCAAGGTGTGTTATTACCCATTAACACAACACCTTTTGAAACGGTTTCATATGTCAAAAATCACTCCCAATTGTAACACATATGAAACGAACAAGCTAAATTCAGAATCCAATCCTTATTTGGCTTTGAGTTTCCCTCTGACACAAGTAAAAGATCTTCATTACTACAATCTTCTTCTTCTGCAACAACAACTTCACCAGACGTCATAAGTTGTTTTCCCTTCTCAACAACTCTCTTTATTTCATTATGCAATCTATGTCACTCAGATTTAACGTGCCCCTTCTTTTAACTTTTAAGAGAAATAATAGTTTCTATAACGGTTCCTTGACTTTGATCTACCCTTCGAATTCTGAACATTATCATTGTCTTTATTGTTTGACTCTCTTGTTCTACCCCGAATGACGAATCTCTCACCTCGAGACTTGGATCCAACAACAATCTGTTTCATGTTTTCCTTTGATAACAAAGTACCATAAAATATTTGCATCTCATAGTCTTCAAATCTGAAACTAACTCATTGAATGTGGTCAAATGTTCTTCAATAGAACCTCTTTCCATCAACTGATGAGAATAAAGTCATTGCTTCAAATGCAACTTTCTAATCAGGTTTTTCTTCATACATAACTGCTCCAATTTGAACCATAACTCAGCGGCAGATTTCTCTTTTAAAACATCCTGCAAAATCTGATTTGACAAATACAGACATATGAAATATAGAGTTTGTCGATCATTTTGAAGTTACTTCTCTTCACTCCAAGACATGGGTATTTTATGGAGCCCTAACAACACGTCATCTAAATCCATCTATGCAAGAACATCTCATATCTTCACTTGCCATAACTGAAACCTCGTATTCTAATTCATTAATGGAATATCAAATTTCAACAAACTCATCTCTCTAAAAAATAATAGAATATCCCCCAAAAGTATTTGATCCCAAATGTCTCTGAACCAATAAACCTCGCTTTGAAAATTAGATATTTCCAACAAGCAAATCAGCACATAAACAAAACAAATCTATCCAAATAATTTAAGAACCAATTATCACAATCACATTCCAAAATGTAATATTCCTTCCAAGCCAGAAAACAATAACCAAAGAAAAATTTTATTATGTAATGTTAGAACAGAGACGACGCAGCTGATCAATGGGCAACACAACTATGCAATCAAAATAGGTTGGAGCTGGGTCGGCGGATGGAGCTTATGCTTGTCCATCAGTTTTGCATCTAGAAGGGCGGCGGTGACTTCGTTTTGGCATGCGATGGGCATTCGACAATAGTGTCTAGTCGGATTTGTGCAGTTGAATGGAGGCGAACAGTGCTTCTGCCTAGTCAGGGTTGAGCGAACTCCTGTTGAGAATGGTTGTGTGATGGATCTGAGGAATGCTGCATGCGATCAGTTTCTATTCTCCTCAACAGCGGTGCAAGCTTCAAGGGGTAAAAGTAAGCCTTTCGACATCACCTCTTAGTCGACGATGGGAATTCTTCTCTGATAAAGAAAACACCCTGTTTTGTGAAAAACAGCTCCTTTTCATTTTATTTTAGGGAAAATGACAAACCAACCATCATCCTTTACTGTTGGTGACAAACCAACTATTATCATTTTTTCCTAACAAATTAACCACTGACGTATGGGAAAATGTCAAATCCAATATTGTTATCACGTTTGCCGTTAAACGTGATGATGTGGTCCCACGGCGGTTCGTATACAAACCGCTGTGGCTCCATAGTTTTTAAAAACTATGCGAAGACTTGTGATGAACCGCGGTGGTTCATCTAGAAACCATAGCGTTGTGTCAAGACACCGCTGCAGTTTGGTATGAAGCTGCCGCAGTGTCTTAAAACACCGCTACGGCATCAGCCTAAATCTCAATGGTTTATTAAGACACCACTACGGCGTCATCCAAAACCGCAGTGGTTTGTCGTGCCTCGGTCTTTGATCCACTGTTATTATACATACTCAATCAACGGCTCCGACCATTTCACCAAATAACAAACAACGAAAACCTCGGCTCGGCGAACAACAAGCTCAAACTAACAATGCTAATGCATTCCTGAGCAAATAAAATGACAGTAAAGAGAAGGGGTGGTTCGTCGCAATAGATACCAGAGGCAGAAACGGTGCAAGAAGGAGCACCCTCCGTGGTCCTTTTTGCCCAAACTGTCGCATTGCAAGCTGTCCAAACCACAACGGTGCAACACCCAGAAACTGCGGAGGCTGGAGAAACCGTGGAAGAATCTCAAGATCAAGCTCAACTCGAGCCTGCAGCCGGAGGGTCAGTGGTTCAGTTGTAATACCCCGAAATTATATTTCCCTTTTTGATGATGTATTAAATCTGGGTAATTTTAATATATCAATAGTGCATTGTATTATGCGACGGTAAGTGTTAAGTCGTGCATGGAAAGTATATGGTTAACATTGAAAAATAATCTAAGTATGGAAAACTTAAGAAAAATGTGTATTGCAGAGTTTTGGACGCATGGGGATGCTGTGCAGACATAGAATTGCGTCCGCAGAACTGTTGAGCTATGCCCCTGCACCTTGGGACGACATGAGGACGGGATTTTGGCATTCTAAGTCATGCAGACGCCTATGCAGATGCTGCAGACGAATGGACTCGCATTCGCATCGAATCTGTGCAATTCTGGGACACGTTCGGATGGCTTGCGAATGATGCGGATGAGGATGGATCACGTTCGATTTGACTCTAGACAAATCCTGAACACATTCGGACGACTTGCGAATGAGACATGCGGACGCCAAAATGCGTCCGAAAGACACCTGCAGATGGTACGAACAACACTTTGGGATGCATTTTCTCATCCTAAACTGAGTTGCAGATGGTGCGGACGAGGTCACGGATGACTCGACTCCTCTGAACTATCGGGATTTCCGAGAAACCCATTTAAATTTCTTCTCTTTCTTCCGATTTCTTGCTCCAGTCAACAAGGATCTCTCTTCTCTAGCCTTCCTGTAAGACTTCCAGTCCTCTCCTGCAGATTGGAAGGCTTTTCCACTTGGCATCCACCCATTGGACCACTTCCTTCTTGATTGGAGCAATTTACAGTCCTATTCCTGCAGCTTATCAACTCTCTCCTCTCATCTGTCTATATAGGTAAGTTTCCTGCAAAAATTTCTCTGGTATGGCTACTGTGAGGTGTACGTGAAGAAAAATTTGAGAGTGGTAAGAAGTGTGTTGGATAGTTACTGAGTTTATTGTTGTGGGTGTCCAACCGTGAAGTAAGGGTGATAATAGGTTTGTTTTGTGCTCGGGTTATCCAACTGTGAAGTGAAGAAAGGTAAGAAATTGTTGGTTTGATTTTGGGTCTCTGGTTTAGGTTGAAATTGGACATGAAAGTGGGATTCATCATTTATGTTGCCTTGTATAGGACCTATTGGCTGCTGTTTGGTGTTTTGCTCCCATATTGCCCGTGTTAAACTGCTGGAGACTAAGGTAAGAATTTGGAATTTGTGTTGGCCAAGGGATGACCCTACATTACGGGTTTTGAATGGTTGAGTTACTTTTGGATTTCTAGTTTCTATTTAAATTGCTAGGGATTATGACTACCATGTTTTGCTTGGTGATTTTACTTGGTTGCTCAATGCTTAGAATGTGGAATTGAATATTGAGAAGCATGAAGAATAGGGTAAGTATGCTGTTAGCGATGGTTCTGTTTAGTTCATATTAAAGTCGTAGTTGTTGCAAGAGTCATTGTCTGGAGCATGGTTTAATCTGAATGTCGTGGAGCACTGATTTGAGTATTGTAAATTGTATTTCTGCTCATATTTGGTGTCATTGTACTAAGAGCATGTTTAACCCCTTAACTACAAGAGTTAAAGTGGAAGGCTTGTATGAGATTTGCTTAATCATGTGGGAACACTATTAATAGGTGTATGCTGGTTTCTCCTGCTCAACTGCCAAGAAATAAACCAACAGATTTACATTGCTACCATCCTTCCTAATGTGATAAACTCTAGGCAAATTTTGTAGTTTCATTTAAGCTGAAAACGATGGTTATTATACCTTTGGATTCACGGTCCTGTATACAAATTTCCATATATATATGTGTGTGTGTGTGTGTGTGTGTGTGTGTGTGTGTTGTGTTTATTCACAGGTTATCTTGTGCACTGTGCTTATGATTTATTTTATAGCATTCATGCATCATCTAAGGGCTTATGAAATTGTTTACATTATGTATGTCATCCTAATATAGGTAAATAGGCGTGTGGGGGTTCGGGTGAATTGTGACTTTCCATACGGTAGATTCCTTCTACGTAGGGAGTGGTAGGTTTAGAAGTAGCTACGTTGATTATAGGGTTCACAATTACCCCATTCTGAAACCCCCAACGTTTTCAACAAAAGTGAGGATACCTACTTGTGGTAACACCCCCGATGGATATATCTCCTCGTCGGAGTGACTAGTTAGGCCACATGACTCTAGGGAGTATTCCACCTTAACTTCCAGAAGAGAAACGGTTCTCTTCTGTAATGCATTATGTGTCCACGCATCATTCGCATTGCATTAATTCTGATTCTTGCTGAGCGTTAGGCTTATTGTTTTCCCCGTCATGTAGGTGATTACTTTGATGATGACATTCAAGTTGCGGAAGAGGCATTCCAGGATGACCTCTCATGTTATCAGCCGATTTGACCTGCTAGGTGTGGCTTGCGTAATTTGGAAATCGTTGGTATTTTGGTATTGGTGTTTTGATTAAGAAGGGGTATTTTGGTAATTGCCAATATTAGTGTAATACCACAAATATTTTTCCCCTTTTTGTTAATGTATTAAATTTAGATAATTAATATATATGAATATTATATCATGTTATGCAACGGTAGGGGTTAAATTGTGCTTGGAAAGTATAGGGTTAATATTTGAAAATAAGTTAAGTGGAGAAAAGTTAAGGAAAAGTGTGTACATTGCGTTTCGGACGCTTGCGGACAACACTCTGGACGGCGTGTCTCGTCTGCAAATACGTTGTACTTTGGAACGATATTGGGGACGACGTTCTGCGTCATAAACTCGTTCTGTTAAGGACTTCCGGAGGATTGCGGGCGATAGCGGACGAAGAAGGCTTGCGTTCGCATTGAATCTGTACAATTCTGGGACAATTCGGACGGTAGCGGACAATTGCGGATGAAGAAAGCCCGCATCCGATTTGAATATGTACAAATTCTGGGACAATTCAGACGCTGCATGCGGAAGCCTTGGCTCGTCCGAATTATCGAGAATTTCCAAGAAACCCATTTAAAGTCATTCTCTTTCTTCTGATTTCTTGTAGAAATCAACAAAGTTTCCCTGTCCAGCCTCTCCCTGCAGATGGGAAGGCTTTCCACGTGTGTGTGCCTCAATGGACCACACTTTTGTTGGTTAGCACAACTGTCAGCTCTCTTATCCCCTGCTGTAGCTCTTTCTCCCTCTTCCGTCTATAAGAGGTAGGACTTCTCCTCTGTGTCTGTTATTTGATTCCCTCTGTGTCTGTTAAGTGAAGTGTGGTGTGTTTGAGGAAGTGGATCCAGCCGTGGAGTGAGGGTGAGTGGTGTGAGTTGCATTGGAAAGTTGGTGACTTACTGCTATTGGATTTTCACCGTGAAGTTGGAAGGTAAGAATTTAATTTGGAAATTTATGACTTTGGTTTAGTTGAGATCTTCCACTATTAGAGTTAAATTAGTTTGGAGTGGTGGATTTAAACTCAAATGCCATGCTTGTTAGGAACCGTTGGAAGTTAGAGAGGATTGTGGAGGTACATTGATTTCTGCATTGTTGATTGTAGCCGCTGTTTCATTATGATAAACTGTTGGAAACTAAGGTAAGAATTGGGATGTGTGTTGGCCCGTGGTGGCCCTACATCGCGGGTTTGTTTGCTGCCTTGATTTGTGTTTGGATTGCCACTGAAATTGTTAAATTTCTACCTTGAGTTTTATTGACAATTGTGATGGTATGGGTGTTAAGAGATATAGAGATTTTTCAATGCTATTGAATTGTTGAAAGCATGAATTCTCCATGTTGTGAATATGGACGTTGCTAATTGTAGTGAAAATCCTGTTACTAGTTAGAAGGGCTTATGCTAGTTTAACGTCACTTGGAAAATTATAAGGTAGTAAGTTGACTTGAACCAATTGTTGTCTTCCATTATGGGTTGGTTTTTGTGTAGTGACACGCTGTTGTGGTTAGTTCTATTATACTAATATTGATCTGTGTGGAAAATGAGTTGTTAACGTAGAAGATTTACACTTTAGAGCAAGAAAGAGTGATATTATAGACAGTTCAAAGCATGTTCAGAGTTGTATATTAGATTGAAATTGTTCTGTTAGCATAGAGGAGACGTCATTCGCAGTGTTATACATTTATTCTAGAAATCACAATATTATACTTTTATTATGAAAATAGTTGAATAAACTGAAGTCGTTGAATAGAGCATGTGAATTTCAGATACTTTGCTATGAAAATGGATTTCATTGATTTAACTTGTAGTTGTCTTTGGTTTAGAAAAGTATTGGAACTTATTGTGTTTCTTTTATTCTATGATCTGTTGTGGCATACATGCATCATCTTAGGGCTTATGAATTGTTTACATATTGTATGTCATCCTAAAATATATGTAAATAGGCATGTGGGGGTTTGGGAGGATTGAGGATGGTTCACGTGGTGACACCCCTATTGGAGTGCTTACTCCCACTTAGGGAGCGGTGAGGTACGGTTAAGCCACGAGTGTAAAATTCGAGAATTTTCAAGATAATAGATTTCACGCGTAAATTTTTTTTCGCGTTAAAATTGGTCGTAACGTTTAAATGTTGACCCGAATTGTCGCGTAGTGGCTACGTGTGAAATTTTAGTCAATTAGTCAAATTGGTGGAATTGGAAATTACCGAGAGATCAAATAAATTAAGAAAGGAAGTTGGAAAATTAAAGGATCGTTGTTGATTTGTGATTTGAGCGAATCAAGATTTAAGTTAGGGATTGAAAATTTCAAACGAAAAATTTATTTAACAAACAGAATTGGAAAATAAGATTTGATCGGTAAATGTCGTTGGGCGAAGTTCAGAAGAAGTCGGTATTAAAATGGGAAATTGGAAAAAGTTAAATGATATGTGATATTTATATTTAAATATAAAGGTTAAATGATATGTAATATTTATATTTAATGAGAAGGAGCTCGGCATTTCGAGCGAACTGGACGACAATGCAGCTCCAGTTGAGTTTGTCGCTATTTTCGAACCGCGAGTGAAGGTTGGTCGACGATAGCTTGGTATGATGCCAGAAAGAAATTTTATCCAAACATTAATGGGTCGGGTATTAGCAGACAATATATATATAGGACCGCAATGCGTTGGCATTCAAAACCAAGATATTGGTATTGGACTTATCAATCTAGGATTGGTTGTTCGCGGGCGACGGTGAACCTCCGTCTTGGAGCTTTCTAAAGGGACGATCGGCGGTGAGGTTTGCTCACTACGGCTAGACAGTCTTTTTGATTGGGGTAAGAATCTATGCGCTTTGATCTCTTGGTCGAATCACTTTTGTTTCGCCATTGCCCTTTTCTACAGAATAATATTGGGTTTGTTTTTGGTTATGTCCACTGCCATTGATAATGGGTTTGATGTTTTGATTTCTAGATTCGATGATGGATTTCACAGTTGAGTTTTGTCCTCCTTTTTGTGTACTGATTTGATAAACGTAGTGACGATGGTGTTCAGCCGTTTGGGTGTTGTATTTTTCATTGTGTTATGGTTGGTTAGACACAACGCAGATGATTGCTCTGTTTGTTTGGGTTATTTGTCTTTCCCACGGTTCTATACAAATAACATGAGGAAAAGGTTTTGGTTGGGAAATGCCCATAGTGTGCCCTTTGTTTTTTCCAGTTTTTAACTGATGAACTTGGCTTCTGTTTTGATAATGTCGATTCTGAATTGAGTTACTGCTTAAAATGTTGCAGTGTTATTTGTGCTTTGATTATCACCAAGAGAGATGAATTTGGTCCCTGATTCTGCTTGAAAATTTGGTTCTTATTCATGTCACAGATTTGATGATGAGAATAGAGGAATTTCATATTGTTCCCTGTTTGTAAGTCATGGGATCTTGAGGGTGTTTTGTATACTTACAGTAATATGGGAACTCTCAAGGATGGTAGTTTGCTTATTGTAAATTGTCTATTCACTAAGGATATGTTATTTGGAATTATTAGAGAACTCTTAAGGCGGAGTTGACAAATGGTTAAGTTTTATAAATTAAGGATGTGACTATACTTGTGAGATTATTTACAGATCAATTGGGCATGTTGAGTCATAGTCTATAGAGACTTTAAACTTAGTCTCGACCTAGGATTTCCTCACTTTTTCTCAAGATATATTTATGAGATTTCTTCATGTTTAATATGCTGTAGGCTCGAATGAGTTTGTGGACTTTGAGCTGGTGTCTAAGGTAGATGTTCCTTCGTATACGAGGAAGGACCGCCAACGAGGTAGGGGCTTTATATTTAGTTGCTTGCATTGCATTGCATAGTTTTCAAAATAAAACCCTATTTTGTGGATTACCACACATGAAAAACCTGACGGGGACTGTTCGACAGCACGTCATCTTTTATATTATATATCTACGAAAGTTTTACACGTTTACTTTCGTGCATTGGATTTCATGTTTTTATGTGATGACTATAACCTGTTTGGGCTAAATTCTCCTGGCACTTTGGACGGTCTCGGCGTCAAAGTATCAAGGGGACACCCCCGATACATCTCTTGTGGCATGGAGATGTTTTTTTTGTGCCATGTGTGAAATAGGAGACTTGGGATGGTGATGACTGCTTCCGTGGGTTGCAAATCCCTAAACCTAATCAGGGTGTATATATATTACAGGCGTGTCGTAGCGGAATTTGCACGACAACCTGGGTGACGGGCCCGGTCTACGGACCGCCATCATTTTTCTTCCTCCGGGCTCATGAGGTGTTGCTTGCATGATATGACCACCTTTCTGTGTGTTTGTTCGGGGGAGTCCTTGAGTGACCCTCCTTTTTCACGGACTACGATTTTCGGTATAAAACACGACGAGAGTATGTAAAACTATAGTTGTCTATGTATACAACCATGTTATTTTCTAAACCTCATCGGAGGCCTTGGGCCTGATTTCCTTGAGATGAAAAAGATTTAAATGTTTTATTAAAATGTGTATGATTCCCCGAAACTCATGGTTTTCAAGAAAAGGTAAAACAAGTTTTACACATGCATAGTATTTAGTATAAATTCCATACTGAGCTAGTCACTCACCCCAATCGACTTATTTTTTTCCAGGTTAGAATTTCAGTTGAAGGCTCTACTGCTATTTTATTTTATTTCATTTCCTTAGTTGAACTCTTATTTATCGGTAAGCCTAACGATGGATGACTATAGCTTTTAAATTTGGATGACTATAAAAGAGTACTAAACTTGGTTGGTGAATCTTCTAGATTGTATGCACATTATTGTTATGACTCTAAAGTTTATTATTGTCGCATTATTAATTACTCTCGCAATCACTATATGGCCATGGCTCATCACAAATGGGTCACGATTGGGTATTTATACAAGTCTTCCACAACAATTTAACTAGCCTTGGGCTGGGCGATCAGGTCTTCTATGAAAACCGGGTAGTTTGGCCTGGCGTTTCTGTCCAGCCCCTTTCTGGGTCGTGACAATGAGAATCGCAAGATTCTCAATTCTCTTGTTCTGAAATCCCTAATGTCTTCAACAATAGTGAATGGGTATGGCTTGTGGTGACACACCGATTGGTGTGTTTCCTCGTCGAAAATACGGTTAAGCCACGAGACCTAGACTTACCCATCGCCCCGGTTAACAAATGAGATACGGCTCTCCTCTGTAATGCATTATGTGATCATGCATCATATGCATTTCCATTTTAATTCTGATTCTTGCTGGGCGTTAGGCTCATTGTTTTCCTCGTGATGTAGGTCTATATGTGAGAATAAATTGTAGCCGTTGATAGAGTATTTGCACGGTGGATCTTGTAGCTAGCTGGGCTAAAGAATTTAAAAAGGAAATTTATTTGTAAAAAAAGTTTGGAAATTATTTAATATTCTTTAATGGTTGTTTTCAATTCTGTTGCGTTTTATAAAAGGATTTTATTACTTATAGTGCAATTTATAAAAGGGTTTTAAGAAAAGAGTTTTAATGCTCGAGTTTTATAAAAGAAAAAGTCTTACTCTGATTTTATAAAAGAAAAAATTTTAAATTACACGAATTTAAAGTAAATAAAAACCGGGTCGTTACAATTGGTATCAGAGCGTCCCAGGTTTTTAAAATCGATTCTGTATACCGCCCACCAACACAAGCTCGACGTGGAAATGCTTCGTCAACTGTGAGTATGCCTTGTACTATAGTTTTTCCTATAATTTTCTAATGTATAATTGTTTTGGTTAATTATAAATAATTGTGAAGGGATAATATGGAAAAAAGAACGAAAACGGAGGAGAATGTCATTAACCAATTGATGGAACATATGGAATGGCAGTTCCAATCTATTGAAAAGATGGTGGAAGGATTTAGAAAATTCAACCAGAAGTTTATAGAAGACCTACAGTCATCACCAAAGAAAGAAGATGTTTCTACTGCTAAAAAGGAGACTGGGAAATCCTCAATGGACAAGAATCAGCAAGGGAAGCAGAAGCGCCTTCGAAAAGAGAATACTACTGAGGAACCAACCAGGTTGGCATAATAGAAGGAATCGTGTCTACGGTGTAACAAGAGTCATGTTGGAACATGTTTGGCAGGATCTGGTATTTGCTACGAGTGTATGAAGCCTGGACATGTGGCTAGGAGATGCCCCTTTTTATCCGATGTAAAGGATGAAGAATTGAATAAAGTTTTATTCCGTTAGGAAATGATGGTCGAACCGGTAGCCTTAACAGTGAGTAAGTATTTTGTGTGTGGTATTTTGAAATGCTAGAAGACGTGTGACTAAGTTTGTATTTTGAAATGATAGACTCATGACAGTATGTTCGTAGATTAGTTTAAGATGAATGGTTGAATGACTTCCCTGTAAATTTTAAATTAATGGATAATGAACATTTCTGAAATTGTTTGGGTTTACTTGCAGGATGTTTGGGTGTAGCTTGGGGAGAAAAGAAACTAGGGAGACTCTGCCCAAATTTTTATAAATTGGAAAGGAAATAAGTGGAAAGTAAGTTTTGCATGAACTAGACAATTTAGCTAGGAAGTCTACGTTGTAAGGAATTAGATTAGAGGGTGGATTCATTATGAGAAGAAAGAATATTGAGGGTTAGTGACTCAGCTGAATTATGAGGACAAGTGTTTATCCACTGGGTCAGAATTATTAAGGATTTGTAGAGAGAGTATTTTGGACATATAACAACGGATCGTTGGGTACTTGATACTGTGATCACTGCCTGTTGGGTTAAGCTAGGAATCTATCTTGGACTAAGATAAGATACTATTTTATGGTGAATTGAGAAACTAATTGAATGTTGCTTCCCAAATAGGTTAGATTTTGTCATGAATTAGGAATTTGGAAACATAATTTGTTTTTACAATTGACTTGGATTAAAATGGAGGATAAATTTCAAGATGGTTAAGATACTCACCGTCTACCATTTTGGGTTGTAGTATAAGTTATATTATGAATAATATGTTGGCAATTGGTTGAATTAGAAGAAATTCAAAATAAATTGTAGGGTTTGTGCGGGGTTTGGTTTAAGTTCTCTATCTCGGGTGAGACCCAATCAAGACAATCAAAGATGTGATTATACTGATGAGGATGGAGTTAGAAAGAGCCTTTACAACAAGGACCTTACTCGTACAATGAGGACATGTAAGCTAGTAAGATTACGCAATTTCGACTGGAGGAAACAATTACGATGTATGTGCGTAAGTTGGAGCACTGTCACAGTTACCTTAAATCGTATGTGCAGTAATGACATAAGTTATACTAATTTACGAAAGGACTTAAGGTAAAGAATTATAGAGGTGTAAGATATGGAGGAATGTTGTGACTTAGAAAACGGTTGAGGTCCGTATATGCAATGAGTTAATTACTGTCACGACCCAGAGGGGGACCGAACAGAAACGTCAGGCCAAACAACTCGATCTTGGCAGAAGACCCGATCGCCCAGCCCAAGGCTAGTTAAATTGTTGCAAAAGACTTGTATAAATACCCAGCCGTGACCCACTTGTGATAGGCCACGGTTCATATAGTGATTGCGAGAATAATAAATAATGCGGAAACAATAAACCCTAAACTCCAAATAAATACTGTGCATCTAATTCAGAAAACCCAACAACCAAGATAAGTGTCTGTACAGTCATCCAAACTAAACAATTTGTTGGCTAATGTTACGCTTACCGAAAATTAAAAATTCAACTAAATGAACCGAGTGAAATGGAACAAGGTCTTCAACTAATCCGTGCAAGCTTGGTTACTCTTTCCTTTACCTGGAGTGGTGGGAGTCGTGGGGTGAGTGACTAACTTAGTATGGAATTTATACTAAATACTATGCATGTGTAAAACTTATTTTACCTTTTCTTGAAAACCATGAGTTTCGAGAAATCATGCTCATTTTAATAAAACATTTAAATCCTTTCTGTCTCAAGGAATTAGGCCCAAGACCTCTGACGAGGTTTCAAATAAAACATGGTTGTATACATAGACAGCTATAGGTTTAAATACTCTCGTCGTGTTTTATACCGGAAATCGTAGTCCGTGAAATAGGAGGGTCACTCATGGAATCCTCCGAACAAACGCATAGAAAGGCGGCCTTTAACGCAAGCAACACCTCATGAGGCAGGAGGAAGAAAAATGACGGCGGTTCGTAGACCCGACCCATCTTCCGGGGTGTCATGAGCAAATTCCGTCAACGACACACCCGTGATTCCAGGGAGTCATGAGCAAATTCCGTCAACGACACACCTGTGATACACCCTGATCAGGTTTAGGGATTTACAACCCACGGAAGCGTCAGCACCTTCCCAATGTCTCCTATTTTCACACAGCGCGCAAACAAAACATCTCCACGCAATAGGAGATGTATAGGGGGTGTCCCCTTGATACTCTGACGCCGATACCGTACAAAGTGCCGAGAGGATGCAGCCCAAACAGGTTATAATCATCATATAAAAACATGAAACCCAACGCACGAAAGTAAACGTGTAAAACTTTCGTACATATATAGTATAAAAAGCTGACGTGCTGTCGAACAGTCCCCGTCAGGTTTTTCATGTGTGGTATTCCACAAAATAGGTTTTATTTTGAAAACTATGCAATGCGATGCAAGCAACTAAGTATAAAGCCCCTACCTCAATAGCGGTCCTTCCTCGTACGCAAAGGAACAATTATCTCAGGTGTCGGCTCGATGTCCTCAAACTCGTCCGAGCCTACAGGTTAAATACAAGATTTCACAAATAAATCTTGAGGATCAAGCAAAACATCTTATATTGGGTTGAAGCCCTAATGTTCACTCTATGCTGCTTTATACACTATAATTCGACATGCCCAAAGACCCATAGTTGCCCACATAAGTATCATCACTTCTCTATTTCATAGAAGAAATTTACCATACTTAGATCCAACTTAAGAGCTCACTAATAATTCCAAACAACAACCTAATGTGGCAACCTAAGTCATTTAGAAACAAGCAATAACAAGGACAAGTGTCATCTATTATCCCTTAACAAATAAGCAATGAGCATAACACAACTACAACCCGCGACACACAAATCCACCCTTCTATCAAGTCAACGACAAAAACATCCAGGAGTCTACCATTCAACATAACTAATCCAAATGGGTTAACAGTTTTCCTTAATGCCCATCCAAAAGACTAATTTAAACCACAACTATTCGTCCAAATCCAATAGAAACACAGCATCGGACTTATCAGTGCAGAAACCCAAAACAATACCCTAAAATCCTTACCACAATTTTATCAATAGACCAAACAAATTAGAGGGTATGTTATCAGCATTTTCTTCTCCCAAAACAGAACAAATAACCAAAGATAAAACATCACTCTTGACAAATCAGAATCAGGCATTAACATTCTCACCACAAATCGAAAAATGGCAAAACAGGGTCTGACTCAACCCTCGGTCCTTCGAATCGTCACTGAATGACCCTCGGCCGGAATCGGAGTTGCCCTATCGCCGGCGTCGCGCGCGTTGTGGTTCGCAGCCGGAAAGATCGCCGGAAACCGAGCTCCCTATCTCGGCTACCTTCGCTCGCAGCCTCCTCGGACGAAATCGTCCCTGTCGTCGTCGTCTAGAGCCGACCGTTTCTGCACAGAGCTCGCCGGTCGTCGCTCGTTCGTTCAGCCCGTCGCCGGCTCCCGCTCGGACAGAACCCGTTGCCACCACCTCCGCACGAAGCTCGCTCGGACGTCGTCGCTTGGTTGGACGTTGTCTCCCGCGTAGCCTCCCATCGCGTTTTCCCGTCGTCGGAAGCCCTAGGTCGCTCTCCCTCCCCCTTTTCGTGTTCTGCAGGACGAAAATGAAGGGGGAAGTTTTGCTTCCCCTTCATTTTTTTTTTTTTTTAATTTTTATTTATTTATTTATTTATTTATATATATATACATCTTTTCGTTTAAAACCTCATTCTATTCTCTCCTTTTTCTCTTAATCCATTCCATGTCGTTTATCGATCCAACAAATTCTCCAATTCTAATTTCTCAAATAGATTTTTTGTTTCCGGATTTCCAATTCAACTGATTTGATTTAACTAACCAAAATTTTATTCGTGCCATTACGCAATAATTCGCGTCAACTGCTCAACGTCATGCCCGATTTAAATGCGAAAAATTTACACGTGCAATTTTATCCTCTTAAAATTTCTCGGGTTTTACAATTACCACCTTTAAGTTGGATTTCAACTTGCTCCCATAAATTGATGAATTTTGGAAATTGTTAAATCTGAAGATTTTGATCTATGATTTAAGGGATTCTCTTAAGTTGAACTATATGATAAAGAATCTGTCTAAGAGATTTAGGTACTATGGCTTTAACGACTTAGGTCATAGTTAAAGGAGAAGTTTATGATCTAATAAGCTCGGAGGAATGGATCCAAATTGTAATAAGCGGGTTTGGACACACTAAGTCAAAAGAACAAAAGTAAGTAGAGATCTTATTCTTCACGACAATAATGGTTGGAATGTACTAGGACTGGGCAGTGTATGGTGATTGTTCTCACCTTTTGTTGGGTATTATTAATATTGGAAAAGTGAAGAATGAGTTAGTTGAGGGTAAAATGTTTGAAGAATTGAATTTAAGTTTGGCTCAACCAATGGGTGAAGATTTAGTAACTATATTGATCGAATATGAATCAAGTGATGAAATGAACAATAGAATATAGGGAGTGTAAGAATGTCAGCTTCAATTTATGGTAGGATAAAGAAGGAAATCAATTTGATAAATGCCTTGTAGGATCGAAGCGATATTGTAAGTGAAATGAGAATGGTCCTTTTGTCAACAATTGTCATGCTATGACTTATGAAATCAGAAATGGTTGTCCCAAGGGTATATGTTATTGGAAATTATACGAGTAAATGTGAAATTTTGTGAGTAAGAACGAGATTTTGGAGCATTAAGATCTTCAAAATGCAATAAAGTTGTTCACGTTACGGTGTTTTGACATAATTATTTGATGAAAAGAAATAAATTTGGACGAAGACTTTTCTTTTACGACAAATGAAGTTGGCGATTTAATAACCCATATGTGAAAAAGGAATTTCTGCTAAGTTTTTGTGCCCTATAGAACTAAAAGTGATGTAACCTTTTCGGACGTCTGTGTAAAAGTAGGATAGGAGAAGTTACTCTGAATTGTTGATCGAAGAAGTAATTACACTGAGCAAATTTCGAGGATGAAATTTATATAAGGTGGGTGGATTGTAATACCCCAAATATTTTTTCCCCATTTTTATTAATGTATTAAATTCAGATAATTAATATATATGAATATTATATCATGTTACGCAACGGTAGGGGTTAAATTGTGCTTGAAAAGTATAGGGTTAATATTTAAAAATAAGTTAAGTGGAGAAAAGTTAAGGAAAAGTGTGTACAGTGCATTTCGGACGCTTGCAGACGAGTACGGCGTGTGTCGTCCGCAAGTATGTTGTACTTTGGGACGATATTGGGGACGATGTTCTGCGTCCTAAACTCGTTCTGTGAAGGACTTCTAGACGATTGCGGACGATAGTGGACGAAGAAGGTTCGCATCCACATTGAATCTGTACAATTCTAGGACAATTCAGACGGTAGCGGACGATTGCGGATGAAGAAGGCCCGCGTTCGATTTGAATCTGTACAAATTCTGGGACAATTCGGACGCTGTGGACGCTGCATGCGGACGCCTCGGCTCCTCCGAATTATCGAGAATTTCCAAGAAACCCATTTAAAGTCATTCTCTTTCTTCCGATTTCTTGCAGAAATCAACAAAGTCTCCCTCTCCAGCCTACCCCTCCAACGTCCAGTCTCTCCCTGCAGATGGGAACGCTTTCCACGTGTGTGTGCCTCAATGAACCACACTTTTGTTGGTTTGCATAACTGTCAGCTCTTTTATCCCCTGCTGCAGCTCTTTTTCCCTCTTCCTTCTATAAAAGGTAGGACTTCTCCTCTGTGTCTATTATTTGGTTTCCTCTGTGTCTGTTAAGTGAAGTGTGGTGTGTTTGAGGAAGTGGATCCAGCCGTGGAGTGAGGGTGAGTGGTGTGAGTTGCATTGGAAAGTTGGTGTCTTACTACTATTGGATTTCCACCGTGAAGTTGGAAGGTAAGAATTTAATTTGGAAATTTATGACTTTGGTTTAGTTGAGATCTTCCACTGTTAGAGTTAAATTAGTTTGGAGTGGTGGATTTAAACTCAAATGCCATGCTTGTTAGGAACCGTTAGAAGTTGGAGAGGATTGTGGAGGTACATTGATTTCTGTATTGTTGATTGTAGCCGTTGTTTCATTGTGATAAACTGCTGGAAACTAAGGTAAGAATTGGGATGTGTGTTGGCCAGTGGTGACCCTACATCGCGGGTTTGTTTGCTGCCTTGATTTGTGTTTGGATTGCCACTAAAATTGTTAGATTTCTACCTTGATTTTTATTGACAATTGTGATGGTATGGGTGTTAAGAGATATAGAGATTTTTCAATGCTATTGAATTGTTGAAAGCATGAATTCTCCATGTTGTGAATATGGACGTTGCTGCTTGTAGTGAAAATCCTGTTACTAGTTAGAAGGGCTTATGCTAATTTAACGTCACTTGGAAAATCATAAGGTAGTAAGTTGACTTGAACCAATTGTTGTCATCCGTTATGGGTTGGTTTTGGTGTAGTGACATGCTGTTGTGGTTAGTTCTATTATATTAATACTAATCTGTGTGGAAAATGAGTTGTTAGTGTAGAAGATTTACACTTTAGAGCAAGAAAGAGTGATATTATAGACAGTTCAAAGCATGTTCAGAGTAGTATATTAGATTGCAATTGTTTTGTTAGCATAGAGGAGACGTCATTCGCAGTGTTATACTTTTATTCTAGAAATCACAGTGTTATACTTTTATTATGGAAATAGTTGAATAAACTGAAATTGTTGAATAGAGCATGTGAATTTCAAATACTTTGCTATGAACATGGATTTCATTGATTTAACTTATTGTAATATCCCGAATTTTATATATTGGAAAATAATTGTAGATATTTGAATTTGTCGAATAAATGATCGGGATATTACTAATGACGTTCCTCATTATACCAATTTTGGTTCGGCTTGATCTGAAGTATTGGAGTAATTCGATTTTACGTACAAATGAAGATAAAATGGGATTGATATGTACGAGAGAAGAAGAAAGGATGGATTAAGGAAATTAATTAAATAAGGATGAAATTTCAAGAAAAGAAATAATTAATTGAAAAACCAATTAAATGGTTTTATTTTCCTTATCAGCCATCGGCCACTTGAAATAGAAGAGAGAGAGAGAGAGAGAGAGAGAGGGGAAACGAGCGAGAGAGGGCGAGAATGAGAGACAGAGAAGGAGTGAGCGATCGGAGGGGAGAACGACGGCGATCAAAGGCGACGAATGTCGCCGCGATCTCGGGTTCGCATTGTTCGGCCCATGGCAGCGACAATGGGCTGCGATCGTCACCACAAATGGCGAACGCGCGGCTAGGGCTCGAAGTCGGAGCTCCCTTGGGCGTGCTTTCCATCGACGATTTGAGGTAAGCATGGTTGATTTCTTCTTTCTCCTTCACATATTGTTGACCAATTGTCGACAGTGAGCAAATTAGCGATGACAGAGAGGATGTTTGATGAATGGGTTTACTGGAGTTGGTTCGGTCAGAACTAATTCTGTTGGTCCACAACTAATCCTCAACTAAATTGGTTGAACCAATTAATTAGCTGGCAGGAGACTTCCACGCGGCAGCTCCTCTGTTAACGGTGCATATCCTCCCCATCGGTGTACGTCTCTGGACGTCTCTGCCTCTGGCTGGCTATAAGAAATGCAAGCAGGAACATGTTCTGTGTATTCTTAAAGGTTGGGAAGGCTTTGTTCTCTGTTCTCTCCTGGGTTTTGTTCCTCGGGTGAAGTAGTTGCTCTGGAAGAAGTTGCTCAGGAAGGGTATTGGACAGTGAAACGACCGTGAGTCAGAGAGGAAGAAGAAGTTCTACTATCTTCAGGTAACAGAGATGTTAGTTTTAGGTTGAGTTTTTATGTTGTTAGCTGTCAGTGTACAAAGGATCTTCTCTGTTAAATGTGGTTGGAATTTCTGTTTGTTCTGTGTCTTTCGAAATCTTACTGGATAGATAGGGGAAACCTATATTATGCAAGTATTGATATTTTGATTGATGAAAACCATCTCTGTTGCTTCTGTTGTGAAATGGATTTTGTTTAAATTCATGCATCCTTGGAAGATGAAATTATGGAAGGACATTTGTGAATCTATTTTAGCATATTGTGAGTAGATATTCTGGAAATTCATGTTGTTTAGTTAATACACATTTTGTGTCTTTGGTTGGTGTCTGCTAATTCCAAAAACATGCATAAGATGGGTTGTATTGCTCTAGTATCATGTGGTTGTGGAATATATGCCACTGATTGATTTTAGATTAGTTATTGATTCCTTGTTTTGGATTATTTATCACCAAATTGATATCATGGATGAAGAGATGGCGCTATGCTGGTTAAAGTTATCCTTTTGGTAGCCTTGTTGGTAATCGAATCTTTTAAGGTTGGATTTGTCTTGAAGACTATGGTTAGATATAAATTGCTAAGTTGGATTTGGTAATTATATTGAGTTATAAATTAATGAAAGGTTTGAGAAGAATTAAATAGTTCTCTACCTTATTTTAAGTGTTCTTGATTGGTAAACTGCCTCTTATATTGTGCATATTGACCATTATCGGTTATGGTATGGTTTTATGATACAATATTCTTTGTCAGTTTTGTTAACATGACACATTGATGGAATGAGCAACATTATGAGGTTTGCTATTCAGTTGTCCATGTGCAGATTGTGAAAATGTGAGTCGTATAAGTACGGTTAATAATACGTGAATTTAATGGTTTAGGTATTAACGGGAAAAGAATAGAGTGTCAAACGCGCCATGAACTCCAGGTAAGTGATACGCATGTGCTTTGGTCCATAGGACCCTACATCGTAAGAAATAGGATATGCATGTTTCGTTGTTTACAGTATTTAATAGCATGTTTCCATGTTTACAGTTTTAAATAGCACGTTTCGTTGTTTACAGTTTTATAAGCATGAATTGTATGTTGGTTGCGCTATTAGATTTCCTTAATAAAGAATGTATGCATTCACGAGCATCACGCATCATAGTTTTCCAAAAAGATACGAAAATGGCTTTCAGGCATGGTTTTAGAAAGAGAAGAAATAAAGAAGAAACTAAACGTTTACGAAAGACGAAAAAGGAAACAAAGGCTTGGGCGGATTGTTCCCCCATGGTTAAATAATAAAGTAAAGTAAAAGATAAAGGCTTGGGCGGATTGTTCCCCCATGGTTACATAATAAAGTAAAATAAAAAAAAAAAAAGATAAAAGCTTTGGCACGTAATCCATGAATAGAGGCTTGGTGGACATTGTCCCCATGGTTAGAGGCTTTGGGTGGATTAATCCTCCATTGGTTGGGTTATGTTTCCAATGTTAACCAGTTAAGACTTTGGCATGTAACTCATAAATAGAGGCTTGGTGGACATTGTCCCCATGGTTAGAGGCTTTGGGCGGGTTACTCCCCCATTGGTTGAGTTACATTCCAATGTTAAACGATTAAAGCTTTGATATTGAACTCAAACTCATAAATAGAGGCTTGGTGGACTTGGTCCCCATGGATAGAGGCTTTGGGCAGGTTACTCCCCCATTGGTTGAGGCTTGAGTTGAATATCAAAGGCAGAACAGTAAAGTAAAGATAACGAGAAAAGTAAAGATAAAGAAAAGTAAAGATAAAGATAAAAATAAAGATAAAGTAACGATTAAGTAAAGAAATGAACAGTAAAGTAAAGTCAAGAAAGCTACGTCAAGATCGAGAAAACGGTAAAAGAAAATAAAAGAGAAATAGAAACAGAAACAGAAACAGAAAACGAAAAGAGATTTAAGAGTTGCAAGACATGTGCATCATACTTTTATTCTATATCACTTACTTAGCATTAGGCTCATTAGTTAAGTCTTGCGATGTAGGTATACGCACAGGTGATCAGGTCAAAGACAATTGACGAAGGATTTGCATGGGCGGATATTGTGGCTGGCTGGGCTAAAGAATTAAATGAGAATGGTTGTAAAAAGGATTTGTAAATTATTTAATATTATTTAATGTTTTAATTTAATTCCGCTGCTTTCCATAAAATGATTTTATTACTTCCGCTTAAATTGATAAATGTTTTTAAGTAAAAAATTTTAATGATTGGGTTTTATAAAAGGAAAATACTCTGATGTTTTTATGAAAAGAAAAGTTTTGAATTTTATGTATTTTGAAAATACGAGATGTTACACTTATAGTTGTCTTTGGTTTAGAAAAGTATTGGAACTTATTGTGTTTCTTTTATTCTATGATCTATTGTGACACACATGCATCATCTTAAGGCTTATGAATTATTTACATATTGTATGTCATCCTAAAATATATGTAAATAGGCATGTGGGGGTTCGAGAGGATTGAGGATGGTTCATGTGGTGACACCCCTATTGGAGTGCTTACTCCCACTTAGGGAGCAGTGAGGTACGGTCAAGCCATGAGAATCGTAAGATTCTCAATTCTCTTGTTCTAAAATTCCCAACGTCTTCAACAAAAGTGAATGGGTATGCCTTGTGGTGACACCCTGATTAGTGTGTTTCCTCGTCAAAAATACAATTAAGCCACGAGACCTAGACTTACCCATCGCCCCGGTTAACAGATGAGATACGGTTCTCCTCTGTAATGCATTGTGTAATCATGCATCATATGCATTTGCATTTGAATTCTGATTCTTGCTGGGTGTTAGGCTCATTTTTTTCCCCGTGATGTAGGTCAATATGTGAGATCAGATTGTAGCCGTTGATGGAGTATTTGCATGGTGGATCTTGTGACTGGCTGGGCTAAAGAATTTAAAAAGGGAATTTATTTGTAAAAAGAGTTTGTAAATTATTTAATATTCTTTAATACTTGTTTTAAATTCCGCTGCGTTTTATAAAACGATTTTATTACTTATACTGCAATTTTTAAAAGGGTTTTAAGAAAAGAGTTTTAACGCTCGGGTTTTATAAAAGAAAAAGTCTTATTCTGATTTTATAAAAGAAAAAGTTTTAAATTACACTATTTTAAAGTAAATAAAAATCGGGTTGTTACAGTTGTTAATGTTAACTGAGATCATCTAATGCGTTGTTTACATTGCAGACATACCCGAAGCATAATTGTTTTATGTCCTCCCTTGACCTGCACACTCAATACGCTTACCAGCGTTTGCTGTCGGAAGCAATCTCCATGATCGTAGCTCCCATTGACAAACAACGGTATGTATTTTCCCTTGTGTAAATTCTTAATATTGTTTTTTGTGTATTTTTCCTTATGGCAATTGTTCCCTTTGCATTGCAGCCCGTACGGCGTCTTGCAGTGTATGAGTGTGGGGATGAGGGTGATGCGCCAGTGCACTATTCAGGAACAATTTCACGAGCATGAACCAGCAACCTTTCATTATGAGGGTCTATTGTTCGAGACAGCTGAGCATGTATTCCTTGACCCGCAATTATCTTTTGCGGTCAAGGATTTGCTGCCGAAACGGACCAGAAAGAAGGAGGCATATGACTTTAGGATTTTATGTTTATGTACACTTTGTTGTAATTTGTTTACATTGACTTTGTAATGTATGTTTAGTTGAATTTGTGTACATTTACGTTGTAAGTGCTTTGTTGTAATTTATGTTTTGTTTAATTTTTTTACATATACTGAATGATACTGGAACTGCTTGGGATTTTTGTGCAGGATGTATTACCATAACTTTGAGGGAGTAAAGAAACAAGGGAGACTATGGCTAAATTTTTTTAAATTGGGGTGAGGATAAGTGAAAAGTAAATCCTGTATGACTTAAATTAAGTACATAATTAAACCAAAGTGTAGGGAGAACCTTCGGTGAATTCAGTGCAACAACTTCAACGGCTTTTATAAGCACATCGCAGCGTTTAGCTCCAAATTCGCGGCATTTTTCTCAAATATCGCGGCGTTCTGGTCACAAGCTGCAGCATTTTGTGAGAACGCCGCCGCAGTTTGTACTCACACGCCGCCGCGGCTTATGACCAAAACACCGCAAGCAGCGGCTTGTGACCAACACGTCGCGGCGGTTTGTAAGCACGCCGCCACGGTTTATACTCACACGCCGCAGTGGCTTGTGACCAAAAAGCCGTAAGCAGCGGCTTGTGACCAACACGCCGCGGCGATTTTTGAACACGCCGCGGCAGTTTGTGAGCATGTCGCAGCGGTTTGTACTCACACGCTGCGAGGGCTTGTGACCAAAACGCCGCTAATTTGTAGCTTCCAATCAGATTCCCTACACACTCGTGAACCAAATGTATGGAAGCAATATATGAATTCAAATTGATGAAATGAAACAAATTCAAATTGATCAATTAAACATCATGAAATCAAGTCTTATTTATCAATTGAAATTTTAAAATTTACAAATATCGCTTATAGTACAATGACATATATTTGAAACCTAATCTATCCAATGAATGTATCACGGAAGGTTAAGGTCCACAATCGTGTACCTTTGTGTATGTGGACCTTGCGCATCAGACTCCTGCAAAACACAATGCGAATGAAATTAGCATAGTTCAAATAACACTTGAAAATGTAAACGTGATAATGGATTCACCTGCTTCCCAAGAACTCTGTTGGGAACTGTCTCAGGGACTAGGGCAGGAATTGTCTCTAGGGCTGTCTCGGGAACTTTGAACCCCATAAATGTTCCCTCCGCCCTTGCTCTGCCTCCTCTACCTCTGGCTCTGCCGCTCCCTCTACAGGCCCCTGCACTTGACTCGCCTCCCCCATCACAAGTGCGGAAATTGTGCCCCAGACGCCCACACCGGCCACAAGTGACGTTCAGATGTCTTCTGGTCAGCACTGTCTGGCTTTGGGCCTCGTCCACATCCCATATTCTACGTTTGCGCGGCCTTCCTAGAAGCCTTTTAAATGGCGATGGGATAATTGGATCAAGATTCGTCACAGAAGGCCACTCAATTGGTCCATTGACGGGCAGAGAAAGTGGGAGTACATCATCATGTATGTTTCCCAGTGATAGCACGCATGCACAAATTCCTCAGGAGATCTCCTTGTGAAGTGAATGCAAAGGATTGCATGGACACATGGGATGCTGGTCAACTCCCACCGGTAACAAGTACAAGTACGTCTGTCCAAATCACCAGAGTACTATTTGTTACCGTTGCTGACCTCAAACTTGGCAGCTCCTGCAAACTAGGGGATCCAATTTCGACTGACAAGTTGCAATTTGGCGAGCCGGTTGCTGATCATTGGACACAACAGGTTGGTCGAGCGAGCCATTTTCTCATTTTTTTTCACGATCCTACCCATGATGCCCTTTTGAATGATCTCGAACATACTTAGAATTGGTTTGTCCCAGGCTGGTAGGATACAAGCATTGAAGGACTCACTCAGGCTGTTGAGGCTTATGTCGCACTTTGGGATGGAGCAAAAGGTATGTTTGGCCCAGCATGTCACATTTATTCCTCGTAGATAGTTGTGGACCACCGGGTCAAGAAAAAATAACTTGGCCATCTCTCTCTCAAATTGCCTCAATGTTGTGGCTCTAGATGCAGCCCACATTGCTTTTTTGAACAACCTGCCTTTAAATTGTTTTTGAAAATTGACATACAGGTGTCGGATGCAAAACCGATGGTCTGCTTGCCCTGCCACCTCTCTGACAGCTGGACTAGACCTTGCAAAGATTCATAATATTAGTCAGACATTGGGGTAAAAAATGCATAACAAAAACACACACATTAGACAAAAGCAATCAACCGCACCTTTTGTAGGTCAGAAATAACTGTCTATCCATTGCCAGATGGGGTGTTTAGATCGTCGAGCAACAATTCTAGAAACCAGCTCCATGAAGCCCTATTTTCTGCTTCAACCACTGCTACAGCAATCAGATACATACCATCGTTCCCGTCGATGGTGACAGTAGTGAGCAGCTAACCTGGAGTCGCTCCCTTCAAGTGGCAACCATCCAAATAAATAACCGGTCTACCACAGTTCAGGACAGTCGTCTTGCATGCAGCCAAACACATGTACATCCTTTTAAATGCACTCATGTCCAGGTTAACGCGCACTGAGCTTCAAGGATTAGACCTCTGAATCTCCTCGGTATATGACTATATGAGCTTGTATTGCTCATTGTCATCCCCTTCGTTAATTTTTTTGGCCGCATTTCTTGCCCTTCTAGCAAGGCTGGATGTGATGTTGACATTGAAGTCTTTCCTGAATGTCTCAATTATGGAAGATAGGTCCCAGTCGGCCTGACTTTTAAATCTATCTAAGTAATGCGTTGCCACCCATTTGGCAGTGGCATGGTGGCTTTCCATCTTTCTGGAGCAAGTGTGAATGTCGTTATAAAACTTTATATGAAACATCATTTCACCTTGCATTTTTTAGGCATGCAACCGCCACGTGCATCCTTCCTGGCAAGCAACCCTCAACCGATGAGCGTCACTGTGGGTGAATTTTATCCCATACCCATTCTTCAATGCATGATCGACAATTTCTTCTCTAATTTTCGTCAATGAACTATACTTTTTGCCAAGGCCCATACCAGCGAAGGTGCATTGTGCTTCTAGTTGCCGTCTAGGCCTACTCTCTGCCATGTCAACGTCTTCGTCACTAGTGGATTGACATGCTGATCGGAGGTCCTCATCGTCCTCTTTGTTTAGAGTTGCTGAGACAGAATGCAATACAATTGCAACTTCATTTCCAATTCCACGTACCTCGTTCTCATTGACCAAAAATGTGTCTGTGGGCCCCACTTCACCTTGACGGTTAATAACAGATTCTTCAACACTCCAAGACGCCATTTGTTTTTCAACAAATTCTTCAATTTTGCCATAATTCCTTTCTCTTCAGCTCTCGGACTTCTCTAGGGTTCGATAATCGTTGACAAAATGCCTCTGAATATCGCGGAGAGTTAATTGTCTGCTTATAAAATTCCAAGCTGGTTCGGGACGCCGCCACTGCGTTCTTGGACGCTGCTGCAGCGTTCTAGGACGCCGTGGCGTGCAGGCAAATTGTGGCCTTCTTTTCTTCGCAAGCCATGGCGCCACGGCGTGTTGTCTACGAACCGCCACGGCGCCCCGTCAGCTTGTTAACAGCAAACGTGACAGCGATGGTTGATTTGCCATTTTCCATACGTCAATGGTTAACTTGTTAGAAAATATACTACAGTGATTGACTTATCATTGATCACAAACTACAATGGTTGATTTGTCATTTTCCTTAATTATTAGTCATGTTGGTTTACTTCTTTTATTTAATGGCACTTGATGTAATTCTATGTTTATTTAGTTTATTGGTAAAAAAATTTGTATTTAATGAACATGTTTTATGTTTACAATTTATAATGAGACACGTCAAAAAAGAAAATAATAAAAGTAAACCGACATAAATTTTAGGGTAAATGACAAATCAACCATCGTGGTTTGAAGTCAATGACAAGTTAACCACTATGGTATTTTTTTTAACAAGTTAACCACTCACATATGTTAAAATGACAAATCCAACATCACATAAATGTTTACCATTAAAAAACTAGGTGGCAACGTCTGAACGTCGAAATAACCCGCTCCGACGTTCTGAATTCAGAACGCTCAACGCGGGGCGTTCGCCGTTCTGATTTTCTCAAGAATTTAGAACGCCCAAGTAAAAAAACGCATACCATTTGAGATTTACAGACCTTCAGGTGACATTTTTTCTTTTTCTGCTTTCAAGTGAAATGCTTTTTATATTAACCCTGGAATTTCATTTCTCTATCTTTCTGGGTTTGATTATTCTCGCTCTCTCTCGGAATCTTTCTTTCTGATTTGATTCTATTATGGGTTCTTGGATTAGTTGCTTAATTTCACAGTCTTTGGTCTGAAATAAGCTCTTAGTGATTGGATCTTTCGGATTCATCTTCTTATTTCTGTTCTCTAGTGGAGGTTTGATCACAAGCAGGGCTTTCTACTTCAATTCTTTGATTTCTAGTTTCCTCTAACTCTCTTCTTCTCTTGAGTTTTACTTATGGATTCAGTATAGTAAGAGGATTCTTTGTTTCTTGATGAGCTAAGCTGGGTTTTGTTTGACTTCTGGATCACCAGATATTCAAGCAAGGTCAAACAAACAGGGAAAGGAAATAATTGATCAATGGTTTATCTTTTCTTTCACATGTTGTAGCTGAAGCTCGAAGACACCGCGAAAATCGCGGTGTCTTGCTGTGAGACACTGCGATTTTCACGGTGTTGGGCGTTTTGAAGTTCGCAGACACTGCAATTTTCGCAGTGTCTTGCGCAGACACCGTGAAAATCGCGGTGTCTGCCAGTGGGTGACGACCCGGTATGGGCGACTTTGACGAGCGCGGAGGCGAGTACGACAAATCACAGACCGATGGGTTCTGCTGTGGTCGGTGAGCAACCGAGTGTGTTTGTGTCGTCGCAAGTTGGAAATTCGCAGCTGCTAGCAGAGAGTAATTAAAAGTCGAAGCTTCGCGGGTCGTGAGTTGTTCGGTTGATTCTAGCGACTTCTTCCCTCATAAAATTAGAACGCCCTCGTTAAATAGCTTGAGAGGACAGGTCTCATATCGACAATTTGGGATATCAATCATTTCACCTATAAAATTTTGGGAAAATGACAAATCAACCATCGTGGTTTTAGGTCAATGACAAGTCAACCACTGTTGTTTAAGTCTTAACAAGTTAACCACTAACGTATGAGAAAATGACAAATTTAACATCGCAGTGACGTTCGCCCTTAAAAATCAGTCAGGACGCCACTGCGGTGTCCTGTGTTGCGAAAAAAAACACAAAGTTTTGTCTGGACGCCGCTGGGGTGTCGTGAGGACGCCCCTGCGGTGTCCCGGGACGCCCCTACAGTGTCCTCATGAGGATGCCCCTACGGTGTCCCGGGAAGCCCCTGCGGTGTCCCAGGACGCCCCTGCGGTGTCTCGGGATGCCCCTGCGGTCTCCTTCAAAATCAATGTTTTTATTAGATTTTCAACCTCTTCAACTTCAAACGACCATAACTTTCGTTACGATTTTCGGAATTGGACGCAGAATGTATCAAATCGAAGCTCTCTCAGAGATCTACGATTTTTCATAGAGCATACCCTATGACAATCCATTTTCGGCCCCTAAATCGATCGTTTAAGCTCTCAAATCTGCAATTTAACATGTTTAACCCTAAACTATGTAAGATGCCGCGACGGCGTCCCGGGACACCGCTGGGGAGTCCCAGGAAACCCCGGTGGCGTCCCGACTATGTTTTAACGGCGAACGTAACTGCGATGGTTGATTTGTCATTTATACGTACGTTAGTGGTTAACTTGTTAAAATCTATACCACAGTGGTTAACTTGTCATTGACTTGAAACCATGATGGTTGATTTGTCATTTGCCCTTTTTGATACTTTAAGTTTTTTGTTGGTTTCTTTTGATCATTTCACGAACCCATCAAAAATCTTTGACGAGTTTTCTAACCATAATCCTTTTCTTTGGAATTTATGATTAGAAGATAAATCATTCTTATGTTTTTCTCTAATCGGATGAAAATTGATGTTTAAGTAGGAAGCCAGGGAGGGTTTCATGTCTCAGGTTAGATATTTATCAGACATAGAGAGGGAAACAAGCATAAGCATCAGCAAGCATGTGGATTTGGGGAAAACCGCACTTTTCATAGCAGCAGAGGATGATTCCTTGATTTCCCATTCATCAGTTCCTCTCCCAGTGGATGCTTTCGTGGAAAGGTTGGATGATCTTTCCATGGGATACTGCTCTCATTATAAATCTTCTTTCAGCTTATCACCTGAAACATTTCTACAAAGTGTGGAGAAATATATGTTTAGTTGTAAGGTAAGCATATATTTGAACATGCTGCTTTTCTTATTCATATATTTGAACATTGCCTCATCACTTATTGTGGGTTTTCAGTGCTTTCGAAGAACCCATGGTAGAATTCAATCCGAACTTCGAGCTTTATATCTTCACTCGATATGAAAGTTTGCTCATCTCAAGCTTCATCTTACGAATGTGAAACTAGAATTCATTTGGTTTGTTAGTATTGTCTATATGTGCAGAAGGCCTGATCAATTGTCAGTTGGCAGGTCTTGACACATCGGTTGGGCTCCATTGCAATGCTTTCGCTTGTATATGTCCGCATTTTTTATGTGGTGTCTTGTGAGACACCGCCTTTTTTATATTGTATTTCAACAGACACTGCCTTTTTCCTTTTTCATGCGGTGTCTGCTGAGACACCGCATTTTTTATGCAGTGTCTTCTGAGACACCACCTTTTTTATGCAGTGTCTCAAAAGATACTGTCTTTTTTATGTGGTGTCTCAAAAGACACCGCGTGCAATTTTAGTGTCTGGATACGATTTGTTGAGACACGTTTGTCTCACGTCAACTTATTAACGGAGAAAGTAACCGCGATGCCGGTTTTGTTATTTTCTCATACATCAGTGGTTAACTTGTTAAAAAAAATATCATAATGGTTGACTTGTCATTGACCTCAAACCACGATGGTTGATTTGCCATTTACCCTAAATTTTATGATTTGATAAAATTATTGATTTTTATTTTTTAGTAACAGTTAAATATTATATTTTAAAATGCATGTGCATATATTTAGCCTAAATTTAAATACATACAGAGAATTTTTAGTTTAAAAGGTAATTTGTGAGGATATATTACAGTTTTACATTTGGGTTGGTGATCAATGATCAGCTTGGCAGCATGTTTCATCTTTTCCAATGTGGTGGGGTCATTCCCACTATCAAATCAATCTCAAGATGTTGCTAATAGACATAGGTTACCTTACGAGTAAGGTGCTTGTATGGGTCCACATCAAGTTCTTTACAAGGAATTTATTGTTTTGTAATTCTCTTCGGTGTAGCATGAACTCGAGAGACTATAAAAGTACACATGTACAGAGTAAAGAGTGTGCCAACACTCTATATTGATAATAGCTACACATGCTGGAGCATTAAAACTTGCACTAACAGTTTGCTGCCCTTAAACGATCAGCTGTGCGTTGTAGACTGAACTCATGTCGAGATAAGCCATGCCACAAATCATTTGAATCATCATTCAACATCCGAAGTGTAGCTATTTGCCTATGCAATGCCTCCAAGTTGACTAGGGGTACCATAGTTGGTCGTCCGTGTGCGCACTGCATAGATATTTTAAACCAATCAGCTGGGTACTTCTGTCTCTCTCCAGGTCTTGTCCAACATTTTGCCTATTCTATATTTCACGAAAAAAAGGGACTCAGAAGATTGTTTGCTCACTTGGAAAGAAAGTTTGGTCTGTTTCAGCTCCTGAACTATGAGGGAACATTCTGAAGGTAACAGAGAGTCTCCAAACATAATTGCACCTACACAAAAGAAAAGGTCAAAATAAACTGAAGAAATATAAAAGGAATACCTGAAATCAATTTAACAAAAAATCAAGAAATTAACAAGATAAGAGAAGAAATTAGGAGATAAAGATGGAAAGAAGAAGAGTTATGGCCGTTGAAAGACTAATGCTGTCATTTTCATCATAATAATTAGCTATCATCTACTTCCAAGTTTCAACACAAAACTTCAACCAATACAATTAACACAACCCTACAAGTTGAAAGGAAAAAACTAGAAGGTAACCATTAATTCAAAATGTAATAAAATGGATAAAAATAACTAATATAAAAAAGTGATGTCATCATCAAACCTTCCGAACTGCAAGGTCGAGTTTTCAAATTACAATAATGCTATAGTCAAATCAATATCATCAATCTCCAAACCATAAGCCAAGTGGTTGAGCAAAGCTTCTTTCATCCTATAAACACATGAGAATAGTGACCAGGATCTAGTGTCTCCGTGTAACTTCTTCTAAGCAGATGAAAGGTGACTTCGACATTAAAAAAAAATGTTAGTAACTCTCGTAAAACTCCAATACATCTGGATCCAACCACTAATTGTCTCTCTAAAAATTCATGTGCACCACTTAGTCCTCAACACTAGAAGTAGAATATGTAATGGAAGATTATTTGGAGCAATTCACTTTAAAATTTTAAAAGGACTGGCACTTCAGACTTGTAATGTGGAATCGGATTCAAATGGATGCTGCTCTTGTCGAATTCAACATCTTTTGGGAGTTGAGATATCAGAGAGCTTCATAATCCTAATAAAGTACAGACTCTTGCAATAAGAAATAATGCCGCCAATAACATAAGGCTTGCCCAATTGTATACAGTTTCTTTATCATAAGTTGAATACCATTGTGATACCATTTGTAATGTAATTTTAGTAAAAACAGAATTATTCAACAAAGACATTAAAAGACAGGCCTCACTATTCAAAATGTCTGCAAGCACTTCAAGATTACTCTTAATTCTTCTCTACATTTCCCTCTTATCACATCCCATAGACAAATTGCACCCCCACCCACAATTTCTACAAGTACGGAAAAAGAACTACCATACATAAATAATAAAATAAACTTCCTTGCTACGCCTCAGTAGATGGCTTGTTCCACTTGGAGTGAGTGAACTGGAGAGGAAGTCTATCAATACCACCTGCACAATGACTCACCTTGTCATGATAGTGAAAGAGAGAAAATTGGTGATTGACGATGTCAAATGTCTACCAAGTTGCGTCCTCTTCTAGCAAGCTCCGCCCCTGAATTCAGACTTCCACACAAGGCTGATTGCCTCTGGTGATCCAGCAAACAGTGCACAAGAATGCAGGTTCCACAACGAGTTCCATGATGAGAGAAGACAACACCAATGGTTCAACGGAGCTACGAAACATGAAACAAAGGATGACTAGAGGACCCCTCTGGAAGGGAGAGACGATATGCCATGGAGCAACCCCAGTAAGCATCTCTATAAGGTCAGTAAAAACGGGGACTAAGTTTCTCATTCTGTCAACGAGTTGAGAACCTGTGGTGATAGGTTTGGAACTTGAGAAAGACAAGATCATTAATCTCAAACTGAATATCCTGACGTTTTCCCTCCGCAGCTGCCTTCATAATGGATTGAGCTTGGGAAATGTGATGCTTATGTTTATCCAAAATGATCTTGTAGAAAGGACTCAACAACAAAAAAAAACCAACCCCACATGGAACTAAAGGTGGTATCTCGCCCATAAGCAACATGAAATGAAGTAATGTGAGAAGTGGCGATGGCAACCACAAACCGACTATTTGGGTTTATCTCATCCAAAACATTGAAGATATGTCAAGAGGCATCAATTGAAAAATTCAGTCTGTCCGTCCATCTAGAGATAATATATAGTACTGTACTTAACGATGAATATCCTAAGCTTTAAATAACTCATTCCAAAAATGAGACAAAAGGATTTTATCATAGTTACAATGGAGAAGAAAAAAGCGTGCAACTTCACAATCTCACGAATAAATATCACAAAGACAGACCGAGTAGTGAAAGGGGGTCAGAGGACAACAAAGTGAACGTATTTGCTGAGCAATCAACCACCACTAAGATAAAATCCATACCCTCATAACGAAGCAAGACCTCAATGAAATTCATTGTGATATCCTCCCATATACACTCAAGAATGGGAAGTGGTTGTAACAACCTAGCCAGAGACATGACCTGATACTTGCTTCTTTGACAAATCTCACATGTTACGAACTCTGACCACTCATTTCATCCCCACTCAAAAGAATTCTGAGGAAAAATGTTAATATATTTTAGCCACTCCAAAATGACCTCCCACAGCACTACCGTGAAACTCTTAAAGTAACAGAGGAATTAAGGGACTACCTTTGTCTATCACCATCCAGCCTATTTAAAGTAATAACTAATTGTGAAGGACTTCCAATCAACACATACTTGTGGATATGACTTAAAATTAGGCCAGCTTGTACCTCTAGTTTTAATTGCTACCATGAAATATGGGAGGTGTAAGTCACCAACAAATACATTAAAAGCCAAGTATACTATTAAAAAGGTCTACAAGTTCTCCCATTCTCAATCTTTTCCCTCCTATCACACCCCCATACACAAATTGCACCCCACACAATTGCTACAACTACCATCTCCACAACATAAAGAAAATGCTACACATAAATACCTAAATACATGATGGGAAAAGCTTTTGTGCTAGGCCTTGGTGGAGGTCTTATTCCTCCGGGAATAAGTGAACTTGATAGAAAGGAGGTTTACATGTTGTTTTGCGTCATTTAGTCACTGAAGAAAGCAACGTGGTGCTGCTCCTAGGTAAGAACACCATCAATTCCTACCCTTAGAGGCATCACACTCAACCTCAAAAACTTAGAAAAAATGAAGAAGCCACATTACATGAGCTTTAGTCATTCACTTCTTAATTACTTTAAAAATTGTTGTCGCTTCCACTATCCAATGAAATTTTCTTCTTTTATGCACTCCATGGTAGAAGTCATAATTGTGCTGAAATCCTTGACGAAATGACAATGAAAAATAGCTAATCTATGAAAACACCAAATGCCATGTATTCTTTTAGATTAAAGCAATCAATAATGCCTTTAATCTTTACGGGATCAGCAAATACCCTTGTAGATGAGTGCATGAAGCCCTAAGAAAGCAACTTTTTCAGTGAAGAAAGGACATTTCTTGTCTTGATTTTAAAGATATATTTTCTCACCTTGCAAATGAACAGTTAGACATCATTGATCATTTTCGTCTAAAGAATAGTTATCTTTTTAGATATGATAATTCGTGTTCCCTCGAACTTCAATTCAAGCTTCATAATTTGAGAAATGCATGTTTGAGGGCTAGATGACCATTTTGGGTGTGACGAAATCATATAGATTGAATGTCAACTTTATTGACTTAGTTTGAAGAGAAATGTAAACAAAATAGTGAGCAACAAACAGAACTTGTCAGTTGGTCAAACAAAAGAGACAATACTAGTATCGAGACACCTCTTCATCTCCCTAATTGTCCTTGTAAAGCTGTTAGTATAAATTTTATATTCGGACTCTTGGACACTAAAAAGAACATGACTATATTTTTGTTGTTGATTGTTTTTAAATAATGAGTCATTTTATCCCTTGAAGTAAAACTTTATATGCATCTAAGATTGCTAATTTGTACTTTAATGATGTTGTCGAACTGTATGGTCTTCCTAAGACCATTGTTTGGAGAGGAATGTTTGTTTAATTTGTCATTTTTAAGAGCTTTATGGTATATGGTTGGTACAAAACTAAAATTTTTCACTGCCTGTTGGCCTTAGATGGATAGGCAAACCGAAGCTGTTAACAACAGTCAACTTACTAATATCTAGTCAAGGAAAAATATTAAGAATTGAGATTTTATTCTCCTTACTGATATGCCAAAAATTCCCTTAAAAAACAATCAAGCGAGGATATTTTTTAACAATAATGTTAGTGTTTATTTTTTTTGTAATCATGGAAAAAATGCATTAAAAGTATTGACCACATCTATTAAGCATTCAAATATGGCAGAGAGATTCAAAATCAAGCACAAGTTTAGAAGAAGTATGAGACATTCCAAAAGATGCTGACAATCTGACCCCCGAGCAGTATTTGACATATTTGGTATTGTTAACAATCTCATATCAAAAAGTATATTTTATGAAAATTATAGCTGATATCTCAAACTTACCAGAATTGGGTGTTTCATTAAATTTGGAATTCATTTATTATGCCAAAAGATCCCTAAACAGATAACTTTGTTTTCTACTAAAGAATATTAATAACTCTTATCTGAAATTGAAGTCATAATCCGTTTGATTATGGACCTTGAAAAACGATCCATTGAATCATGGCTATATGCAAGACTTCAAGTTTTATTTATTGCTTATTTTATTTATTTTATGATAAAGTTATCATTCGATTATGGGTAGTCCTAGATCGAGTAAGAGTCTTAGTAAAGTTAATTTCATAATTTTCATTGGTGAACTTATAAACCCTAATTTCGGAGGAGCTACTTAAACTGTCCTTAGGATTATTCCTACTTCCGTTTTGATGAATTAAAATACAAAGCTTTCAGACTCTTCTTTGTTCTTGATGAGCAAAAAACTCACCATGCTCAATTGCTAACAATCGGAATTTTGTATCTGATTTCTAAATCTTCATGAGAATTGAGTTAGTTTTCGTTTACTGCATCTCCCTTGCTTCTTTTATGGAGTGAAATTATTGTGGAGTTGTTAAATTTAACAAATTATCAAGTCGGAGAGCCATCTTCATTCAAAAGATTGCCTTGGAGTTAAAAGTTGCAATTTTTAACAACTTTCATATCAACTTGCATTGTTTTGGCTATATCTCGCTCGTCCGAATTTCCCCACAAAATTTTGAGAGTTTCTTTTTTATTCATCCCTTAAGATTATGTCAAAAAATTATACTCAAATTCGTTCGTTAGAGGTGTTTTCGTCGCTGTCAAAGTTTTCTAAAAAAGTTTGGAAACACCAAATCCGCAGATGCAGGTCACTATTCATCCGATTGACTGCATATTGTTCATCAGGTCGACCAAAACTCATCCTGAAACAACCATTTTGAACTTGTGTGTTTTCCGATCGACCGCTCTTCAGCCACAGGTTAACCGCACACTTCCAATACTCTCCTAAACCTTACCCAAGCTCGTCACTTACAGTTCATGCATATAATAATTCTGTTAATTGATATTTAGGCTCAAGTTCTTTTGAAGTTGTTCATGGACTATCTAAAACATTTGTACAACATAATATCTTTGAGATTTACGTATGGGCATCGTCGTGAGCTTAACAACATGTTGAATTTAACATTGGAGATTGTGTTATAATTTGAATTCAACCGAGCCGGCATCCATGTGGATCTACTTGCAAATTGCTTACCCATAATGTCGATTCCTTTAAAACTTTAAAGTGAATTGGTCCAAATCCATATGTTGTTGATCTTTCAACAAATTTTGGTTATTATTATACTTTTAATGTTGAAGATATAGTAGCTTTGATTTTAATTCCTCGAATGATCCTTTACATCCACATGTAGATCTTGATCTTGGTTCTATTACCAATGGTTTACCACCTTCTGACACAACAAACAAAGATAAAATTGATACTACTTTACGTGAATAGATTATATTTATCGATAGTGGAGAAGTTCAACGCTTCCCTATTCATTGAGTGGATTGACCTAATTGGGATTGCACATAGTTACTTAGAAAGACACTTCAACAGACAAATCCAGATTTATAAGAGTTTTGTCGGTGTCAACAGAATCTTTCCTCGTCAAAGTCATCTTCCATCTATTCCAAAGAAGTTTGTGGAGACATATTTATAGGCAACATAAGAAATTTGTTCAACCACTTAGCTTATAGTTGGGAGATTGATGATATTGAGTTGACTACGGCTTTGTTTGATTGTCAACTCAATTGGATCAAGTTTCTCCTACTTCATAAGAGTAAATGAGGACATCATATTTATTGACATAATTATTTTTATCTATTTTATTACATTGTGTTAATAATTTTGATAATTTTCACCTTTTAGTTTATCTTTTCATCTTTTAAGGTTAGATTAGTTTTACAATTTAAAGTCTCCTATTGAAACTTCAAAGTAGATGATGTTGATTATCATGATATAAATGACAGCTTCAGTCTTTTGATTTTTACCTCTTCTTTATCTTTTTCTTCCCATCTTTATCTCCTAATTTCTTCTCTTCTCTAGTTAATTTCTTGTTCTTGTTAAATCGATTTCATCTTATATCACTAGCTATCATGCAAAAAGTTTGGTTATGAAACAACGTGCAAAATATTCCAAAAACTTATTTCACTTCCCTAAGGAAACCGTAATGGGCATGTTAACCACAATAGCTAGATTGTTGAGAACAAAGTTAAGAAAAAACTTAAATTTACCTTTATTTTTTATAAGAAACGAAAAAGTACAAAGTGATGTGAGTGAAAGAAATTATTCGATAAAAATAATTTGTTTTTAATTAGAAAGAATTACACTAAAAAAATTACTTTTAAAATACAGAAGAGTTGTAAGGCTACTTAACAATAAGAAAAGAAATTGAAATTTAACCTTAAATATGCGTGTTATTCTATTAGTGGAAAGTGGATTAGTGTGAAATATCGGAAAGATACTCAATCATTAAGTAATAGGGTTGCATCAAAAAGTGAGCTTTATCATATATAATACCTCTACATGCTTTTGAATTAAGAATTCGAAAGACGGACAGCGGTATTGTAGATGATCCATCTGTGTCAGCAAGCTACAGATTGGGAAACAACTCTTGAGTGATAGAAAAGCATAGATCCCAAAAATACCAAATAAAGTAATTATAAAAAGGACAGATTATATAATTGGGTGCATCTAAGATTACCTGTTGGAGAAATTCAAGAAGATCTAAATCTGATAAGTTGACACCTAAAATACACGGGACCTGCATATTAAAATGAATCAATCACTAAAAATTTGTTTATTAAAATTATATCTTGCCTTATAAAACATAAAATCTGTGACCAAATGCAAAATGATAACTGATAAATGTTAGTTTTTATTTTTAACAGAATACAAATGTTTTAGATTCACTTTCATCTAAGAAAGCAGAACTAAATGTTAGAGAAAAAAGTGTTTCACCGCAATTAGTGTTACAGTTGTTGCATGCTTTTGGAGAATACTCAAATTCCTGTCAAAACACAGCATAGGTCAGGCGGTCAATCTCAACTGAACTAACTAACACCATGCAAGTCAAACAATCTCCTAGCAACACCAAGGCGAACAGTTTGCTTACAACCTTACAGGGTAACATACATGAAAACATTAAAATCTTGACTAGGGAGAGCCATATCTTATTATTAGGTTTTCTTTTAAGAAGTGGCACTTTATTGTCGTTTTCACAAAGTTGGGTATTTATAATATTCTTGACAAACGGAATAAAAATTTTGCTAGAGATATTCTAAGGCACCTCTTAAAAGATCTTGAATCTTTCGAATGAATGTTGCATATCCAACCCCACTCTTTTATATGTTCAGCATAATTATGCAATAACTGATGCCCTATCTCAGGCAGAACCTGTCATAAAATGGAAGCACCAATATTCCAAATCCCTCGCTTGTTTGGTTCTAAACATAATAAAATAAAAAACGGACGTACCAACTCTTGTTCAGCATCTAGGTGGGTGACTCTTTTTGCCTCTCCAGATAAGATCTGTTAATTTATCTCAGAGTAACTGAGTAAAGCAAATAAGTGCAGTTATAGCAATCTCACTAAATTTATACAACAATAATATGTTCACCTTTTCATGTAGTTCCTCAAGTCGGATTCTTTCATCTGCAGCATGCTGTAAAAGAGACAACTGCTGAGTTAAAGAATGCATTAACAGAGGGGGGGAGGGAGGGAGAGAGGCATGAAACATCCATGATGCAAGTGTGGATGCAAATTACCGTCAATGGCAATGAAACACTATTGGCCATTACAAATGGATGTTTATTAAAAATAAAAGCAATTAAGTCCTATCAATCCTGAGAAAATTTAAGTTTTAAAAGCTTTTCATTCAAGAGGCTACTAGAATCATCTATCTACCTGATTCGCTTAGGGTCAATGGTAACACTCAAGTGCAAAGTCTGGCAATATAAACCACTGTAAGTAAGCCTATGCAGTATTACGAACAAAAAAGTTTTACATTGAATGACCTGATCAATGGCTGCCAATATGTTGCCAGAAACAACTGGTATGAATTTTTTATCCACCTGATGGAGAATTTTAGCCTTCTCAAGAAAATTCTTGCCAATCGAATGGGGAAATAAATAATCACCAGCAAGATGTAGAAATCCTGTTGAGATATCAAGTATTACTTTGTTTTCATTGTCTACGGGAGGACATTTATCCTGCACAAAAAAAACGTAATATTAACCACCTTGGTAAACTTTGGCTATTGAGTTGTTAATTAAGTAGATACTGAGCATAAAAACAAAGAAATTGACGAAAATTTCAAAATTCACTTAACTGAACTCTGCCGACTGCTATTCCTCCATTTTATCCCTAAAATTATTGGATCTTGAGATTCCTTTGAGAAAGGTTCTGATGCATACATTAGGTTCAACACTACTTGGGAAAAATTTGATGATGAAGATAATAAAAAAATAAGTATACGATGTAGAGAATTATTAAAGAAGCTATTCAATTAAATCTTTGTTGCCTATGGACAAATGTTCAATTTTAATTGAATAAATCATGGAAGGGCATTGAAAAAGTACAAGAAAAAACACCATTGAAAGTACCAAAAAAGCTGAGCAAATAATAGTAAGTAATTTGCGCATTTAAGTAGCAAATTAGGTAAATAAATGCAGAAAATACATCAGAGTCACTGAGCATTCGATAGGCTCAGTACTCTCCCAAATAAACCTTACCAATCCTTCCTCCATTTGCTTCTTTCCTCCTCTCTTTATTTATAATATTATGCTAACCTCCAAACCATTCTCACAAAACATCCATTTCTCAATACAATTCCATCACTCTTCAAAGCAGGAAACAGCATCACTCTTCCCTCTTCATTTCTTTATTCTCCCCTTGCACAGTTAGCAACATGGGAGGTCAGTACTCACTGTTCAGAATTTTACCTTTGTCCTAAAGATGAAAATGTGAAAACTGTTGCAGGTGGCTGAGTAGAATTCCCAGGTTACATCCCAGGCCCGCAGCCCTTTCTAGAGAATTACAACTTTTGAAATCCGGAGTTCTGAGTTTCAATGGGAGGTCCAAACATGAGAGTCAAGTTTTTCTCCTTGACCTGCTAGACCAATTCCACGACCCTGCCCAGCCCATATTGTTGGATACACCATTCAACCCCAACTTCTGGTTGTAGCTCCTTCATGCAGTTTCCTCCTAGAAGCTGTTCAACAATGATGACGATAGGACCAGCCAGAAACTCAGACTAGCAATGACAATCCTTCAATGAGCCGTCCAAAGTCCAACCGTTGGGGTTCGTTCCATCAAAACCCAACCTCTTGAGTTGTCTCTGTTGTGCCTTGTACAACCCCTCATTGTGATGGCAATAACCTCGCTGATCTTCGTCATTGATTGTTCATGTGGGGTTCTCAGAAGTAGGTTCCATCACTGGCCCCTTTTCCAGCCGAGCTTGCTGTCATTGAATCTATATTAACTTTTTCAAAACTAGATCCAATCTAGTTTCCACTTGATGCAATACAAGCAGTTATTTCACTAAATTTCCTATTTCATCATTTTTTATTTTACTTCATGTCATATTTTATTAGATTCCTATTTTAGTTAATTTCTTGTTTTATTAAATTTCCTATTTACTTTATTTTCATGATTAATTAATTTCTTAATTTATTAGTCTACTAATTCATTAGTTTTTAATTTATTAGTTTCCTAATTCATTGATTATTTTCATATCCTAATTATTTCTTTTTATGCTAACATTGAAAATGATAGAAAAACACTTTATTGCAATGGATAAAAAGATTTTTGTAATTAATATAATCTTCTCAATTTTGAGGATTATTCTTTGTTGTTATTTTACTTCCATTTCAAATAAGAAGTAATTATTCTGCTAGAAAGACTTTTCACCTTGATCTGATGGCTAAAGATGGTTCTACTAGTAAAAGAGTCATCTATAACAAATAGAGACTCATAGTTGTAGACCAATGACTTAAAAAGATAAACTTAATTCTTCGTGACTTCAAGCAATTGATAATTGTGTTGACTATCGAAATATCACACAAACCTATGAAACACATTCAAAAATAGTGTTTTTGACGAAGACGAAGAGAACAAAGGTCAATGGAAAAGATATTGCGCTTCCCGAAATCCTAATGTAGCGAACAATTATGAATTTTTGCTTGGGAATCAACCAACCATTGATCACAGACATAACAACAAGCTAACATTTTCGATCTGTGATAACGATTGACAACAACTATCGTTTAGCCCAAAAAACAACCAACTAGCCATGAATATACCTCCCACATCGTCAATTGGAGCGATTCCAGGACTAATTCATGAAATCAAAACCCTAAAATGTGATTCAATTTCATTTCACACCTTCCAACCCGATAACCACTGCCTCCGACAAGGACTTTTAACCTATGACAATATTGAATCTGAGACTAATGGTGAATTTTTAGACAAACAACTAGGTGTTGAGCAAGACAAGTGAGGTGTTGGACAAGATAACTAGGGTGTTCGACAAACATGATAAATTTCTTTCATTTGTTTTTGATGATGATTATTTTTGCCTTCAACAAAGAGAAGTTTTGCAACAAAAAGAAGGTTTTTGTCATCTACAACAAATGTTTTTTCAACCATAATGTATCAGACACTGACAAATTTTCCAAAACAAAGTTAGAATTCTTTAAACAATTTAAAGAATCAAATTTTATTATTACATTCGTGGTTTGCAATCAACCGAAATAAAAAAGGTGTGATATGATATTTACCAAATTTAATTTTTGAAGTTGCATACACTAAATTCGTATTCAATTCAGAAGAAGTTCTTTCACATTTATGAAACTAAAAGACAAATTTTCTTCAAGAGGAGAAGATTGATGCAGTACAAGTAATAATTCCATTAAATTTCCCATTTTGCCAACTATTTTACTAAGTTTTCTATTTATTAATTCTTATTTTAATTAGTTTCTTATTTCATTAAGTATTCTATTTACGTTAGTTTCTTAATTTCTTAATTTTCTAATTAATTATTTTACTAATTTATCAGTTTTTTATCCTGATTATTTTTTTTATGTTAACATTGGAAACTCCATAAAAAAATTTATTGTGATTGTTGAAACACTTTTGGAATTTATACAATCTTCCTTATTTTGAAAATTATTCTTTGTTCTTGTTTTACTTACACGTTTCAATTTCAGAACAAACATTCTCTTGCACCACTATTGCTAGGATCTGCAACCTACCACAGATTTGTCCAAATTCTCAACTGATTTGTACCTTCATAGCCCTCAAACATTCTTCAAACTTACTCTCAGCCATCGACCTCACCCTAATACTAATTAATAGGACCCCCAATGCAACCGAGGAAATAACTGCAAGTAACATGTGTATTTAAGTAGCAAATTAAAAAATAATGCAAGAAATACAAAGGAGGTAAAGCATTTGAGAAGCTCAATTCTCTCCCAAAAAAAAAAACCATTCATAATTCTCCTCCCCTTTCCTTATTTTTATATTTCCTTCTAAACTCCTAACCATTTTCCAAAACAATCATTTCCCAAAACAACTCCCTTACACATCAAAACAATACACATTTTCACCTCAGTTCAAGCTTGCCCAATACTCCCTGTAGCATATTAGGGTTTAAAATTTTTTGAATTTCAAATTAGAATCTATCCTAACTGTTTATCTTTCAAAATTTGAATCAAAATTAGATTTGTTTCCCCAAAATCAAATAACAAATTCAACAAATCCAACCCTAATCTGCGTTTGTTTTCCAAAATCTCTCCAGCTCTGTGAGGATTCCGAGCTACGCAAGACTTTTTTGGAACTCAACAGCTTTGAAGCAATTGAGGGGAATCCAAAACCAACTCTGTTTATTAATGATTTCGGTTGAATTCCTCTTCTATAAATAGAGGGTTGAGGCGAAAGAAGAAAACTCACCTCTCAACTTAGCCTCTCCATTACTCTATGTCAACCTTCCCAACGAAGAAATTTTCTCCATCAACTAAGCCCTAACTGAGAATCCTCCTCCACCGTGTCGCAGTCGAGCTTCCTTCCAGCAAGGAGAAATCTTTCCCTCCGACGACGAAGCTCAGTGAGAGAGGAGTCTCTCTCAAAACTCTGTCTCCCTCGTGAAGAAGAAGTAGATCGCGAAGAAAAAGAGCAGACCATATGGAAGAACCGATTCTGGTTTTAAGTTGGAGTGAACCAGACCAAGTCAAACCAAACCGAACCAGACCAAACCAGACTGGACAAGACCGAATCTGCTGGACCGACCCGAACCCGACCTGGTCCAAATTCAACCCGAAATTTCTCCCAAATTTTCTAGATCAATCCAATTTCAACTCCGTTCCGTTTAAGAATTTTATCTATAAGGAATTTTTGCATAATTTCTTTCAAATATTATTTTTTTTTAAAGGAATTTAACCACAAATAATCATTTAGGTAGACTAGATATTTTAAAAGCTACGGAAACCCTAGAATTTCTACTTTCTCATAATTTAGATAAGTAAAGATATTGGTTTTCAATATTTTGGCCATTGGTCCTATATCAAAAAGCATATTATTATTATTTAATTTATTTTGCAACTTTATTATATTGTTTTTTTATCCTAATATTTTAAATGAATAAGCATAATTAGGAATTGATGTAGGATTAAAGAAAGATAAAATTAATAGGTCATCTTGTATGCAAGTATGAATGCATGAATCTGATGAAATTGACGGAAAACATGTTGTGATGGCTAATGAAAGCCTAAACGCATGGTAGGGCTGAAAAATGAGTTCAAACCAGTATGTAACTTGAAGCATAGAAATTCGGTAATGCATGAAATTAATTTAATTATGCACGAAATTAATTTAATTATGCACATATTTTTACTTACTAAGTTTATCTCATCTCTAGTTTTATGATGTCGTGAATTTATAACAGAATATGAACTTGAACTGATCAAAGATATTCTAAAAGCAGATGAGCATATAAATGAAGATATCATCTGGTAAGAGGAATGATTTAAATATTTAAATATCGCTTTTTTTTAAATAAATCCTAATTGGAACTTTATTTGAAGGATATTGTTAGAATTTTATTTAAATTAGTACTTCCATTAATAAAAGTATTGAAACATGTTTTATTATTGTATTCGTAGAAATTTTCAACTTTATTTCTGTATTCCAATGGATATATTTATTTGATATTTGACTAAGGATAAAATTAAATAGATATTCCTTAATAAATGTTAAGATTTTTTTGCGCTTAATTAAAGACTTTGATGATTTCAAGAAATTTTGAAACTTTATTTAGAGTTTTAAATAAACCAATTTAACATAATTTTTCAAACAATTTGGGAAAAATTTTAGGGTTTTAAAATTTTAAGAAAAATGAATTTGGGAGGTGTTACACTCCCCAACCAGCTTGACCAACTCCATGGCCCCCAACACGACCTAAAATTTTTCTCCCCAATCTACTGGAATAACATGGCTTGGGCAAATGAATGATGTTGGTGGAGAAATTATACATATAATGATTAAGTTAAATTTATAATTGTTTCACACATATTTTTCATACTAATAATGAGTAATTTTAAAATCTAATTAATTAATCGATAATACTAATAATAAACTATAATTATTAGTACAAATAAATATTATAAATTTAATAATAATATATACTGATATATATATTATTATTGTGACGAAGATTCCATGTCGAATCTTTTTTGCCAACTGTTGCGATATTTAGGAGTAGGTTCCATGATATGATCCAAGAACCTATGAAGGGCTTGGATTCACTACAACATAATGAAGGACCCATGACAAGAGCAAAGACAAAGGAAATGTCTAAGAATTTATAAACTTTAATTAAATAAATGGATGTGAAAGACATTATTAATGAAGAACAAAGGCCCATGAATGTCCTTAAGTATTAAGGGAGAGTCCATGGAGGTCCAAGAAGGCAAGGGAAGTAAGGCAATATTGTTAAATTTGAAGAATGACCCAAGCAGCCCACGGAGCAGCCCAATCCGCGCAGCAAAAGGTACAGTGCGCGCGATGTCATATGTACAGTGCGCCCGCCGCCGAAGGAATAGTGCGCGCACCGACGACCAAATTTGCCTCCCGAGTGCCACATCGGCATTTCTTCACCTAACTTTGAATTTTATCACTTCTTTTGTATATTTCATGTAATTTTAACATGTTTCCATGTCTCCTTGAGTTGCCTATAAATAGATGGGCAAGTTTTCAATGTAAGGCATAACTTACAACATGAAATTTGAGAGCATTTTGATTCTCTTCTTGACTTCTCTTTGGAGGGCTTGATATTCTTCATTTGCTTGCTTGAAGAGATCAAACTTGATAGCTTTGGTTCAACTAACAAGTTTGGTTTGGGTCAATCTCCTATCTTTGATAGTTTCGGTTCTTATCTCTCCATAGATAATGGGTCGAACTCCTATTCCGTTTGAATCTCCAAGGCGTCCTGTGAACATTCCGCATTGTTGTCGGGTCTCAGATCTCTCATATCCGTAGGTTCACATCATTCCATCATTGACCCTTTTTCAGCCAAACTAGGAGTGGAGCTCTTTCCTGCAGCAAAACGTGTATAGGCATCTCCAAAACAAGGTTCAATCTTCCTTCTATTGATGAGATTTTGTGCAATTCACTGGTTGTCAAAATTTACTATGTATTTCTCCTTGCACAAAATCGATTTGTTCCTCCATAGCCCCCGAAAGTTCTTCAATCCGACTCCCAGTCATCAGGCTCACTCAGATACCAAATGATAGGACCCAAAACAGCCAATGAAATAACAAGTAATGTGTGTATTTAAGTAGCAAATTAGGTGAATAAATGCAGGAAAGACATAGGATGCACTAAGCATTTGAGATGCTTAGTTCTTACCCCCTGTTCTTATTTAAAATAGGGTAAAAGACAAATCAACCATCGTGGTTTGTGGTTAAAGACAAATCAACTACTATGGTATTTTTTTTAACAAGTTAACCACTGACGTATGGCAAAATGACAAAACCAACATCGCGATAATATTTTCCGTTAACAAATTGACTAGACACCGCGATTTTCGCGGTGTCTCACAGTGCAAGACACCGCGTCTCGCAAGACACAGCGATTTTCGCAGTGTCTCACAACGCAAGGCTTTCCTTTGTCTAAACTCCGCCTTGCCTTTACTTGTTTCTTTCATGGCAGCGCCTTTGGCCAGACACATCGATGTTGGAAGTTCAAGAAACATGAAGGGGGGCTTCTCTGTGGTATTCGCCATAACTATTACGATGGGAGTGTATGCGATCATCAGCAGCCTGAAAATATCTAAGAAGGAACTGTCGTCGTTGAGCAGAATGATTGGCATTGGAGTCCTCCTCTTAATAGCACAGGTAGGAGTTCCAGTAGGAGAGAGAATAAAAGAAATGGGTTGGAAACGTTAACATTGGAGAGGAGTTGAAAGAGTGAGCAATTTCACAGAGGAGGAGAGTGATGAAGATCTAGAGAAGGTAGAGAACATAGGAAGAATAGAAAGTTGGAACAAAGAGGAAGAAGAACGCGACTCAACGAGTCCTGCGTCTGAAGTTGGTGTCTTCGAGGAGATTGGAGTGAAGGAGATGATGCAGAGAATTAATTTTTGGTTATATTTTTTTGTGTATTTTTTCGGCCCAACGATTGGCTTAGTCTTCTTAAACAACCTCGACCAGATTGCAGAGTCCCGTCAATGCTCTGATATTTCTTCTCTAGTATCTCTCTCTTCTTCCTTCGGCTTCCTCGGCCAAATTGCAGAGTCCCGTCAATGCTCTGATATTTCTTCATAGCGCAAGACACCGCGAATTTGCGGTGTCTTGGAGCTGATTCGCTACGGCCAGCTTTTGCTTCTGTTGTTAATGGAGGAAGAAAAATTAACCGATGCGAGATGAAACGACGGTCCGAGAAAAGAGGATGGAACTTACTGGGTTTAACGTGTTGTGTTTTTTGAAACTTTCTTCTAAGTAAACAGACTGTTCTTTGGAAAGTCTCAGTTTTTTCTGCTAACTTAGAAGAAAGTTTCAAATAACACAACACGTTAAACCCAGTAAGTTCCATCCTCTTTCCTCGGACCATCGTTTCATCTCGCATCTGTTAATTTTTCTTCCGCCATTAACAACAGAAGCAAAAGCTGGCCATAACGAATCAGCTCCAAGACACCGCGAATTCGCAGTGTCTTTTCGTTATCGCGATGTTGGTTTTGTCATTTTCCCATACGTCAGTGGTTATATTGTTAGAAAAAATACCATAGTGGTTGACTTGTCATTGATCACAAACCACGATGGTTGATTTGTCATTTACCCTTTAAAATATTTTGATAACTTCCTAACCATTTTCTCAAAACATCCCTTTCGCAAAACAGCTCCCTTACACCCCAAAACAGCACACATCATCACTTTATTTTTTTTTTCCTTCAGGGGGGTTTATCATATTCATTGTCAAGGATCACTCATATCTATTCTAAAATTCAAATTCTAATGAACAAAAAAATCAGGCTACTTAAACTGAACAAAAGTACCTTTTGAGGGTGCGACGTCTTGAACACCAATGCCACCAGACATCTCCAAAATTTCTCCTCCATAACTTTCATTCATGTCTTTCAAAGGCCTCATCTTCAATCTGAAGAAGATTAACTCATGTTAAACTTCGAAGATCATGTGAGAAATTAATTATCATTTCGTAACAGTGAGGGCAGAAAAAATAAGAAGTTTGGATACCGGGCATCTAACAGTAATTTCTCCAGTGAATCTGGCTCAAAACATAGATGACTTGCACTGACAAGCTGTAGGCAATGCTTCAGGTCATGATCTTCATCATAACCCATGAATAAGTACCGTTGAGCAATTATCATAATTCTTCAATAAAAATTATCAGTCGAAATACCTTTGTATGCAGGCAAATCACTTAATATCTGGGAATCGCAATCCCCTTCTTTCGCTTCCAATATGTGCTCGAGCAAAAGAGACTTCCGCTTGATGTTATAAAATGGTGGAGCTGACTGAGATCTTTTCCACCCTTCACGATGCAGATGCTGAAATTTTTTTTTTCCACATTCATAAGTATCTAAAGGATGACACCAGTCCCACCAAAAGCACTTCCTCTCATTGGTACTCATATCTGGATGTATAGGAGGATAATTGTTCGGCATATCTGATTTTTCATCAAATTTTTTGAATTCTTTATCAATATCATATAAATCATAACCATTAAACCTCTGTTTTATGAGACTTGACGTGCAGTCTTTTCTTCTTGAACTCTCTTTGAAATTATCAGAAACAAATTTGCAGTTTAATTCTTCATCAACCGACAAAGTTTCATTATCATATATTTTACTCTTTTCAGAAGAACTTTTATCAATAAACGGCTCAACACCACAAAACATTGACCCAAAAAGGGAACCTGATACTGCTGAACAACATTCTGAACTCAAGGTTTCATAACTAGAGCCAGAGCTCTTCATATGGATTGCCTCAAATGATGGATTGTATTTTTCATCAAAATTTTCTCTACGAGACACTGTACGCATCACCTCATCTGACAAAAAATCAACATCAGTAGAAATGTCATCATCAGCTGTTAATCTGGGAGTAGTGTACCGAGAGTATGATCGCTCACTTTGCCATAAATTTTTTGAACAAGAATTAAGAGTTTGGTTATTGCTATCAAAATCTAAAACATCAACCCTGCCTCGATCAGCCTGTAATTGGGTGGTTTTAAAGACATCAGCGTGGAATTCAGATCCAACATTGGCAAGCAAGTTTCTCTCACGGGAAAAGCTCTCTTGTGAAGAACAACTCTTGAGGAAAGGTTTCTTAATAGTCCCCAATACTTTGACATTATTATTATATTCTTCAAAGTCTCTAGATAATGTGTAGTCAGCTGATTCATGGTCATTGTCAAGCTCAATCTTAAGGGAACCACTTTCCCATCCTGAATATAAAAAATTCTCTACTTTGTTCCCGCATCTTTCATCAACAGTTAAACCAGTATTTAACGCAGCTTTTTCTTGAATCAAAAAATTTGCATCTGGCGACCATGTAAAATATTTCCTTGTCTGATTAAAAATGAAGCATTGATTACCCTTGGAATGAAAAGAATAATCGTTTTGTATGTCCGTCTCACAAAGATGATCTTCGAAACCCACAGTATCAGGTACCCCAGGAAACATATACTCCTCTATTGTTTGCACTCTTGATGAGGAACAGTGATGCTTCTGAGAAACAATGTGATTTGTCATTCTACAGGATTGTACCACATTTTGAGATTTATCTGACAAAATTGCATCAAGAGAATCTGGAAGCAGACAGATGTAAGTTCATAAGTAAGATTTTCAGTTCAATAAAAAATGAAATTGAAGAGAATTAGGCCTTATGTTATTATAGGATACTAATAAAAGGGAAAAAATAAAATTCTCAATACTAAAGTTGACATTTCCATTCTTAGCTTACACACAGTAACTAAACTAACAAATCTAGAAGGCATAACTCTTACCTGAATCTGGTGGTTTAATGTCTCTTTCTACCCGCATTTGACCTTCTTTAATATCATTTAAATCACTGGAAGACTCTCCTATAAAAAACACATTAACGTGAATACAAGTTTGATTCAGCAATGAGGATTACAACATGATCGTTTAACCGAATACCATATGAACAGTTTCTTTTCCAAAATACTTTAACAGCCTCCTCAATGAATGCAAGAATGGCAACCCAATCCTGGAATAAAAAGTGACGAAAGAAAAGGCTCAAATGAAGTGAGTTGCATGACAGTAGGCAATTGTTATCTATGTGGCCAAGGTAGTTCAACTCTTAATAGTCCTGTAACAATTTTCTGCAATTACAATTAATTATACTTTAATAAATATATACTAAATGAATAGTCCTGGAGGGACGATGTTAAAACCAATATTTCATATAAAAGAATTAGTTAAAAATTAAAATTAGACAAATTTTGAGTGTTTCCCCAGATTTATTCATTCTTAAAATTACTGTATGATAAAAATGTGGGGATGCGAGAGAGATATTATTGAACTATATTATCCTTATATTTATTCGAAGCATAAATTAACTTTCAATAACAATTGAATATAATTTCTTATAATGCTTATTTTTTCTATTTAATATTTAATGCTATTCTTTCATTGATAATGGCATAAAATATATAATGATTGTTGCGTTTTTGACACAGGATATACATGTATGCTTCAAAAGCGAAATAAAAAAAGTTTTGTCACATTTTTCAAATAGATTTCTTAGGATATTTCTGAATTTTACAACATAAATTTGTTAGAAAAGAGAAGTCTCCTATTCATAATTGGTATAGTAGGCATAAATAGAAGTTATTAGAAGTTAATTAGGGAAGTTTTTGTAATATGTTTGGGGTTGTTTTAAAAAATAAAAAAGGGGGAAGTTGGGTAAGAAAAGTTACGGAAAAATAAATTTGGAAAAGAAAGGAATGTGGGAAGGGATTTGCAGACCCTTTGTTCTGCAGACTTGGTGTCAATTTGTAAAAGCTACTGAATACTAGTGTGAATTTGGTGTTTTGTGTTCTGTAATTGTGAAGTAAGGAGGGAAAAGTAACAGAATTTCCTATCAAATTGGTATCAGAGCATACCTTCCATGACTAACCGGAAGGGAGAATGTACGTTGCCAATAGTGAATGAACAAGTGGGTGACGAAGAAATGGAATCGGTCCGTGAAGAATTGGCTTGTTTGAAGAAAAGCGTTGTGGCAATACTAGGCAAATTAGAGGATTTGTCTGTACGCCATTCTAACATTCCAATTGGGCCTTTTCCAAATCACAGTATGATGCAAGAATCAGATGAAGCCGAGTGTTCTAATGCAGCCTTTATGGGTAACAACGAAGCAGATGGGAGGAAATAGCCGGAAAGGAGTAACCGAATGGAGGTCCACACCCGGAGACTAGAAATGCCGATTTTTTACCACGGCGATCCCAATGAATGGGTTTATAGAGTGGACCAATTCTTCTCCTTGAATCGCATGTCTGAAGCTGAGAAACTTGAAGCCATGGCTGTTTGTTTGGAAGGCAAAGCCCTCGCCTGGTTTTAGTGGGAAGACCATCGGCGGCCTTTCCGTTCATGGTCGGACATCAAACTTCAATTGTTCGAGTGATTTCGCTCGAGTCTGGAAGGTTCCTTGGAGGAACGTTTCTTGGCTGTGCGTCAAGAATCTTCGATGAGAGAGTACAGGAAGGTGTTTGAGAGGTTAGCCTCTTCGTTGACCAATGTTCTAGAAGCAATTCTGAAAGCACAGTTTCTCAATGGGTTAAGTGCTGAAGTTCGGGCCGAGCTGCATGTCCTCAAACCAACAGGAGGTTTGGGGCAAATAATGCTCACAACCCAGCGAATTGAAGACAAATTGACTTTGTTAAATTCGTTCTGATATCCGCCAACAAAATCTCAAGTTCCTTATAGCTCGTCAAGCAGCGGTACAAGGGTTATCAACAATATTGGTCGGATCGAACTTCCGACGAATAAACCGGTATTTCCTAAGTTTGACAAACCTTTTAAGAAGCTCACGGATGCTGAATTACAAAATCGAAGAGCAAAAGGATTGTGTTTCCGTGTTGATGAAAAATTCAGTATTAGACACCGTTGTAAAACGAAGGAATTACAAATTTTAATTTGTCAAGATGCGGATGAAATTGATGATTTTATTGAGAACCAAAATAAAGAAGACACGGATTAGGCGGTGGTGGAGTTATCAGCCAATTCTGTTGTGGGATTCACGTCTCCACGAACCATGAAAATGAAAGATGACTTACGAGGCCATGAAGTAATTATTTTAATTGATAGTGGAGCCACCCATAATTTTGTGAGCTCTGAATTAGTATCTAAATTGGGTATTGCCACTGATAAAATTAAACGATACGGAGTTATGACGGGTACGGAATTTACTATTAAAGGTGATGCTGTATATCGAGAATTATTATTATTGGTGCAGGACATGCAAATAATTGCTGATTTCTTGCCATTGGAATTGGATAGTTCCGATGTTATTTTGGGTATGCAATGGTTGACAACTTTGGGAGATATTCAAACTAATTGCAAACAGCTTAGCATGAAATTTAAAAATGACTCACAAAAAAGGGTATTGATTGGGGATCCGACGTTATGTAAAATGCAAGTTTCTTTCAAGGCTCTCTTTAAAGCACTTACCTATGATAGAATGGGTTTGCTCATTCAATTAGGGTCGGTTGACACGAGTGTCGATTCTCATATAGCAGATAATTTGGAGCTTCAAAATCTTCTCTCGCAGTTTGCCATGGCTTTTACCCTACCGCATGGTTTACCTCCGCAGCGAGTCAAAGATCATGCGATTGTGCTACAAGAGAGGACGAATCCAATAAATGTACAGCCATACCAATATCCTCAAATCCAAAAGGATGAAATTGAAAAATTAGTTGGCAAAATGTTACAAGCAAGAATTATTCAGCCTAGTGAGAGTCTTTTTTCGAGTCCAGTATTACTAGTTAAGAAGAAAGATGGTAGCTGGCGCTTTTGTGTTGATTATCGAGCTTTAAATAAAGTTACAATTGCTAATAAATTTCCGATTCCCATTATTGATGAACTTCTTGACGAGTCACATGGATCTCAGGTTTTTCCTAAACTTGATCTCAAATCTAGGTATCATCAAATTAGAGTTCGACGAGAAGATGTTCACAAAACAGCATTTCGAACTCATGAGGGGCATTATGAATTTTTAGTGATGCCCTTTGGACTTACCAATGCACCATCTACATTTCAAGGTCTCATGAATGATGTATTTAGAAAATTTCTCCGTAAATTTGTGCTGGTTTTCTTTGATGATATATTGGTATATAGTCGTTCGATGGAATAACATTTGATTCATTTGCAACAAGTTTTGGAGACACTCAAACAACACCAATTATTTGCTAATCAGTCAAAATGTTTCTTTGCTCAGGAGCAACTCGAGTACTTGGGTCATATGATTTCTGGTGCAGGAGTTTCTGTTGATCAAACCAAAATTGCAACTATGATTAATTGGCCAATACCTGGTAATGTGAAAGAGCTCCGCAGATTTTTGGGCTTGACTGGCTATTACCGCAAATTTGTTGAACACTATGGTCAGATTGCACGGCCATTAACAGATTTATTAAAGAAAGATAAATTTCTTTGGTCACCACTAGCTCAAAATGCTTTTCGACAACTCAAACAAGCAATGATCACGGTACCTGTTTTGGCACTTCCTTATTTTACAAAGCCTTTTGTTATTGAAATCGATGCGTCGAGACATGGATTGGGGGCAGTTTTAATGTCAAACCATCGACCCATTGCGTTTTATAGTCACGTTTTATCTCCTCGAGTTCAACAAAAATCTATTTATGAACGGGAACTAATGGCTATAGTGTTTGCAGTTAAAAAATGGCGACCTTATATTTTGGGCAAACAATTTGTGGTTCGTACAGATCAGAGGAGTCTTAAAGTTTTGTTGGAACAAAGAGTTATTAATCCAGAGCATCAAAAATGGATTATTAAACTTCTTGGGTATGACTTTGAAATTCAATATCGACCGGGATTGGAAAATAAAGCGGCAGATGCATTATCACGCCGTCCTGATGTGACTTTTATGGGTATTACAGCTTCTATGGTTTCTCTTCCTTGGGATCAAATTGATAAAGAAATTGTAAAAAGTCTACATATGGGTGCCATTAAGGCGAAACTACTTCAAAAGTTGGATCCTCCCATGGGTTATCATTTGATTGATAATCACTTGTTCTACAACAATCGTGTGGTGCTTGTTAAAGGTTCGCTTTTAATTCCTTTACTATTGCAAGAATTTCATGGTGGTTCGATGTGTGGACATGCAGGTATTGCTAAAACTTTTCAACGTTTATCTGCTGAATTCTTTTGGTTGAGTATGCATAGAGATGTCCGTGATTTCGTATCATCTTGCCCTACTTGTCAGCAAACAAAATATTTAGCAATGTCTCCGGCAGGACTTTTACAACCTCTTCCAATACCGAATCAAGTGTGAGAAGATATTTCCATGGATTTTATTGAAGGATTACCTCGTTCTAAAGGCTTTGATACTATTTTTGTGGTTGTCGATCGACTCAGCAAATATGCACATTTTTTACCTGTGTCATCCATTTACAGCTGCAACTGTTGCTGATGTATTTGTTACAGAAATTATTCGGCTCCATAGTATTCCTTCTTCCACTGTTTCCGATCGTGATAAGATTTTTATGAGTTATTTTTGGAAAAAACTCTTTAAAGCACAAGGTACTTCTTTGCAACATAGTACCGCTTATCATCCTCAATCCGATGGACAAACTGAAGTTGTCAACCGCTGTTTAGAGACTTATCTTCGTTGCTTCGCCCACTCTCAACCTAAGCGTTGTCGTCGTTGGCTTCCTTGGTCAGAATATTGGTATAATACTTCATTTCATATGGCTGCAAAGACTACACCTTTTCAAATTGTTTATGGTCGATCACCACCTCCATTGGTTCGTTATGGCATGGGTTTTACACAGGTGGCTTCTGTTGAACATCTTTTGAAGGAGCGTGATGGGATTCTTGATGGATGGAAGTTACAACTAACAAAAGCACAAATTCTAATGAAAGCTTCAGCTGATTCTCAACGCTGTGATGTTCATTTTGCCATTGGCGATTTAGTTTATCTAAAATTACAACCTTATCGCCACAAGTTTGTGGCTAAGAGACGAAATGAAAAATTAAATCCTCGTTCCTATGGTCCTTTTCCTATTGAGGCTAAAATTGGTCAGGTGGCTTATCGGCTTACTCTTCCTGCTACTACTAGTATCCATCCGGTATTTCATGTTTCTCAACTTAAAAAGGCCATTGGCACTTCCATTGCTTCTACGGATATTCCATCTCAATTATCTTCTGATTTGGAGCTTTTGGTGGAACCGCTTCATGTCCTTACTGTGCGAAAAACTGCTATTGGTGGTAAAGAGTTCTTAGAAGTTCTCATTGAATGAAAAGGTTTGCCTAAAGAAGATGCAACATGGGAATCTTTTCTTAATATTCAAAATCAGTTTCCTAATTTTCACCTTGAGGACTAGGTGCCTGATTGGGCGGGGGGTAATGTTAGAAAAGAGAAGTCTCCTATTCATAATTGGTATAGTAGGCATAAATAGAAGTTATTAGAAGTTAATTAGGGGTGTTTTTGTAATATGTTTGGGGTTGTTTTAAAAAATAAAAGGAGGGGGAAGTTAGGTAAGAACAGTTACGGAAAAATAAATTTGGAAAAGAAAGGAATGTGGGAAGGGATTTGCAGACCCTTTGTTCTGCAGACTTGGTGTCAATTTGTAAAAGCTACTGAATACTAGTGTGAATTTGGTGTTTTGTGTTCCGTAATTGTGAAGTAAGGAGGGAAAAGTAACAGAATTTCCTATCAAAATTCAAGAATCAATAACTACTAAATAAACTTTAAATCAATATGCCTCATCAAAATTTTCTCTTCTATTTCATTTTAATAAATATAGATATAGATTGGAAATATAGTTATATAGCATTGATCTTAACATTCTTCATTTTCTACCATTTCTTTTCCTCTAATTACTTTAAAGGAGACAACATAAGAACATTATTAAGTCTAGTTCTCATGAAGAATGATGTTTGTAAAAAGGAATAGAAAATTGCAATTTGTGTGAATTCTTGTATAGAGTGTGGAGAGAGAGAGAGAGTCCCCAGAGTCTTGAGGTTTTTGCTGTCTTTTTTTTTTCTCCTATGCCTTATTGTACATATTTGTATAATAATAATACACATATTTTCATACTGATAAGAAAAAACATAGTAAAGAGACATGCAGTTCCCAAGTGACACAATGGATGGAAAGTCAGCCTAGCATGTCATTTCTATAAAAAATTCTAGCTAAGTTTGAGCTATCAGACAATTCAATTAAACATGACCAACGAAAACTATACTTAACTAATAGACCCCTAATTGTAGTCATCTATTCTAAACACAAGGAAAAAACTAACATGAAGTAACTATTAAGGGTCTTTTCATAATTATTATTAACTAATTAAGCCAAGTACCTCATTAGTGATGGAATTTCCAATTTGTAAGAAAACAATTTTATCTCAATTTGAGCTCTTCATAAATATGGTAGCTAACATTCGAAGCTTTCCAGAATGGGCTGATTTGGAGTTCGTTTGCTATGTCAAACGATCGTTTTACAGAGAGCTACAATTTCAACTCGGGGGCAAAGATGGTAATTTCATTCCGTGCAATAAAAGGGTATTATTGTAATTTTGGAATTAGGGTTTTCATGGAGGGGTACTTAGCTACCAAAGGAAGTCCTAATTCGTGGTTAATGATCAATCAAAGTTTAGAAGCTAGTTCTTTTGGAGTTTTCTCTAGAAGCCTTCTCGGTGGTTCGATTCTCCTCACCCGCGGATTAACCATTCATCACGTCTTCTCTCATCAGTTCTCGTTCAGTCTTGGAAAGAAGACGACCTGCTAATCTTCCCAACATCTCCCTCTCGAGGTGTCCTTTGGCGTGGTTGATTAGAAGACTGAGCAAACCCAAGGTGGAGTGATCTTTGTAAGGTCCTAGTGAGTCGCTGTTTTCGGTTGTTGGAAAATCAGCGGACCAGCTTGGTGTTTTTCTATTTCTTCCTTGAATCTTGCAATATTTTGATAAACTTTTCTGGTATTCTGAATGTCTTTTGGATAATACTGATTGGTTGGAGCTATTTTGTGGAAAGAAGATCATTTGAAGTGTTCTTGCATCGTTTATTTGGAGTAACCGCAAATCTGTAATTTTTGGGTAATGATGTTCTGCACAGCATTTCGTTTTAGTCATATCTCTGTGAATACGACGTAGTTCAACGTGAAATTTAGAGGGCCCATGTTTCTTTAAGTCCTCAAGACACCCTCCAAATTTGGGATCTTTTTGCTGTATGCATTAAAAGTTATAATCGTTTCATTCAGACTGCTCAGATTGAAACTGTTATTTTTTTTAGGTGATTTTCCGAGCAGCATGTTGTTCTGATCTTATCTCCTTGATTATTACGATTTTTTATCTGAAATTTGGAGGACCCCTGCTTCTTAAAGTCCTCAATACTCCCTCCAAATTTGGGATCCTTTTGCTGTAGGCATTGGAAGTTATAGTCGTTCTCATTAGTGTGCGCAGATTGTAAATAGCCGATTAACTCAACAGATTATTTTGACTCATTGTATTTTTGGGGCGCATCAGAGTATCATCTCACTAATAAAATTTCAGATATGAGGGAGTGGCCTACATTAAAGGAATTGAATGGGATTTGGGGTTAGTAGGCTACTACTGAAAGTTTGTCAAGAGATATAGGAGATTGCAACTCTACTCACGACTTAGCTTAAGAAATAACAATTTGGGGGAAAGACACCGGAGAGAAAGCTTATCAAGAGCTGAAAATGGCAATGACAATGATACCTGTCCTACCTTTACAAGATTTTTCTAAGACTTATGTCATTGAGATGGATGCCTCTAGAATCGAGCTAGGGGCTATATTGATGCAAGAAGATTGGTTGTTGGCTTTGTTTAATCAAGCCTACCACGACAAGCTAAGCATGGATCTATTTATGAGCACGAACCAAAAGCTCTAGTATTTTCCATTCATAAATGGAGACTGTACTTAATTGGGTAGAAATTCATGGTGATGACCAACCAACATAGCCAAAAGTTCCTTCTCAAGCAACAAATAAAAGCTAAAATCTAAGTGGATGTCAATCTCCACTGTATCAAATTGGCAATAAAGCTAGGGACACATTGCATGAGCACTACTCAATGAGTCATGGGCAACTTCTTTATAAGAATCGGTTGGTGCTTATGCTAGAGACTGTTAGCTTGATGGGTATTAAGTTTAATTATTTTGATGATGTATGTTTTAATTATTTATAAGATGTTTGTAATTTGATACTTTGATTTTCATTGAAAATACCCTCTTATAAGAATATTTATAAATACTAACATGTTTTGTTAAGTCCATGTAGTAAATGATTTAATAGTTAGAACTTACAAGCTTTAAAGTATGCAAAACACGAAGAAGCGGTCAACCAAGGCAAAGTGGCAATCGACCAAAATGACTACAAAGAGCAAAATGTTTCAGAGATAAACGAAGGCAGTCGACCAAAGAAAAAAAACGATCAACCGGAAATCTTACAGATTGCTCAAATATTTTGGAGTTCAATAGCGGTCAACCAGGATGGATAGCAGTTAGTGGAAATATTACAGAGAGTAAACTCTGTTTCGGAGCAGAGATAGCAGTCGACCAGGGTGAAGGGCGGTCGACCAAAAATTAGACAGAGTCGAAACAGTTTTCTCGAGTTACGTTGAAGCAATCGACCGGATAAGACATAGGTCGACCGGTGTGGTAGACCTAAACAAGTGGTGGTCGACCAGATGCATAACGATAACAAATAAAGATTTGAAAGCGATCAACAGATTTGGTTGGGTACCAACGACTCGACAGTTTTGTTAAATAAATCTAAAAATACAAGCCCCTGTGAAGTGAAAAAAAAAAGAAAGAGAAATCATACTGAAATACTACGAATTTTAATCCTCGATATTTCTCTTATCTTGAGTGTTTATTCTAACTCTCTCATTTCTTAACTTGAGATTAAACACTTATGACAATTAGGTATATATATTTGTACTTTCATTGTTCAAAATCTCTATGCATTTTACTTGGGAGACAATTAAAGGGTGACGCCCCGAACTAGTTATAGTAAGACTTGATTTATGTCCTGAAAATCAATCGGATATAACTAGAAAGGTTATAGTGAAAGGAATCTTCAAAAGGAGACCTTGAAGCGTAGACATATGCAAGATTAGCCGAACCACATTAATAAATTGTTTGCACTTTATAACCTTTACTCTTTATTTTCTATAATTGTTTTGCAAGCATATTGACGATAACATATTTATTAACATTCACACAACAAAGGTTAGTTAACCTAATTCACTCACACTCACACTCACACGCAACCTTGATTCCTATTTTGTTGAAAGAGTTTTATGGTAGTGCTATTAGGGGACATACGTCGACGTGTTCTTGCAGAATTTGATTGGAGCATCAAGCATGCAATGCAACAATATGTAGCTTTATGTGACGTGTGTCAACATAATAAATATTTGGCAATGTCATCAGCAGGACTTTTACAAACATTGTGGAAGTGCCATAATAGATTTGGGAAGACATCACCCTGAATTTCATTTAGGGATTAATCCATTCAAATGGTATGAGTACTAGTTTAGTGGTTGTGGATTGACTCAGCGAATATGCACATTTTCTTGCCTTACAACACCAATTTACTGCTCAAGTAGTGTTAATTGTTTTTATAAATGAGGTGGTAAAGCTTCACGAGGTTCCACGATAAATATTTACTAATTGCAACAAAGTGTTTTGAACAACTTCTGAAGCAAATTGTTCAAAGTTGAAGGCACAGAGTTCATACACAATATTGTTTATCATCCACAAACCGATGGACCAACAAAAGTAATCGAATTTCAAAAACGTACTTACGATGTTTTATTGTTGACCACCCCCAGAGCATTGGTTCATTGGCTTTCTTGAGCAAAATATTGGTACAATACCTCTTCCCACACATTAGCACGGATGTCATCCTTTCGAGCAGTATACAATTAGGATCCACCACCTTTGATTTGATATGGGATGGGTAAGAAATCAATGTCATCGGTTGAGTTTCTTTTACAGGAGTGGGATTCTATCCTTAATGAGCTAAAAATATCACCTACTAGGAGCCCCGAGCAAAATGAAGTCGATAGTTAACATCAAATGTCGTGACCTTAATTTTCAAGTGGGTGATCTGGTGTACTTAAACTTCAACCCTATAGCCAACAACCATTATCAAAAAGGATCAATGAGAAGTTATGTCCTCATTGTTATGGCCTTTATTTGATTGAGGCACAGATTAGTTCTTCGAGGTATTGACTCTACCCTCCTTATGGGTCTAATACTAATCCAGTTTTCAATGTTATTGATAAGTCTCCTATTAAGTTTAACTATAATAGAAGGAATAAGACGGGAAATTAAATAATAATTCAATAGACTTAGCTGCCCAAGAGAGTTGAGAAATGGTCATTCAACTGCCTGGTAGTTGTTTGTAAGTTGATTCTGTTAATAAAAAGGAGGGAGCTTAGTTGTGATGGGATTATCAAAATATTGTTAGGAAAGTATATGTGGGGAGATAGACCAAAGGCCTGCCCAAAGGCCTGCGCACGCGCATTCAGACAGCACGGTCCACTTAGCGCCCAGCAGCAGCACGGCCATGTATTTCATTTCGATAGCGCGCAGCCCAGTGTCTCATTCTGATAGCGCACACAGCCTAGCGTCTTGTTCTAATAGCGCCGCGCGTTCTTCGCGGGCCAACCCGCTGGCGCTCCTATGCCCCCGCATTTGGCCAGCCCGCCCTCGAGCCCTCGCCTCTTTCCTACAGTGTGGCCCAGCGCCCCTTTCCGACAACACCCCCCACCATCTGACAGCCTGCAACCCATCGCGCCCAATCCAGCAGCTTTTTTCGAAGCCTGCGTGCACCTGCAACCCATGCTGGTGCAGCAGCCCACCATGCGCGCGCAACAGCCCACCCTCCATGCCTGCGCGCACCAGCAGTCATCACCTACTAAATTTGATTTAATTTAGTTTATTTCTTTAATTTATCTATAAATTAGGTTTCTTTATTTTATTAGGGTTAGGTTTAATTAATTTTATCCTATAAAAGCACCTTAGGAAACTACTATTGGAACATTTTGACAAATTAAAATTGAAAGCTTTTGTTTTTGGGGAGAATTTATTCTCTTGAGTTCTTTGCAAAGAACTTGATCTCTTCAAGTGTAATATTGAAAGATCGAACCTTTTGATAGCTTTGGTTCAACCAACGAGTTTGGTTAGGGTCAAGCTCCTCCTTGGACAACTCGGGTTCTAGTCAACAGGTTTGGCTAGGGTCAAGTTTCTCTCTTTGATCTTGAATTCGTGAGACGATCCGTTACATTCCGCGTACAATATAGGGTCTAGGGTTCGTTAATACCCTAGGTTCGCATAAGAAGCTAGTTGGAAATCCTATTCATCGGAAGGATCTATCTGAATTCAGGACCACCTGGGAGTCCTTTGACACAATTTAGCTTCAATTTCCCAATTTCTTCTTTGAGAAGGTGGAACTTTGGGCGGTGGGTAGTGATAAAACTCCCTATTACATTCACCTATTCTAGACACAAGAAGAAAACTATGGAGTAAGCAGTACTTATTAAGGGCTTTTTGTAATTATCATTAAAGAATTAATTAGTTTCATTAATATGAATAATGTTATTTATTTTGGAGGACAATGTTGCTATTTTATGGTGTTTAAGGGGAGGAATTAAGGTTATACTTCTATGGTCTATGTTTTGGAGACAGAATGGAGAACTCTCAAATGTTTCTCAATTTTCATGAATTAAATTGATTTTCCTATCAATTTCCTCTGTTAGTGACTATTTTTGCAGAGAACATATCATTAGCTATCATAATGAAATATAAGATTACTTTCGTAGAAATGAAGCCAGTCAAGCAAGCCAAGTAATCAGACATGTAACAAAAATACATTTAATACAAATATGAGTACATGATAAAATAATAGCTCTATATAAAAGGATTCAACAACAATCATTACCTTGAATTCAACAAGGGTCTTTGATGATTCAAATGTTAGATCATAGAAAGATCTTGGACAAAATAAATTCAGCAGGTATGCTGGATATGATTTAGACCACTTTCTCTTCCTGCTTTTAGGTCCAACATCAGCCTCCAATGAATCCAAGCACGCAAACCTAGTTGCCAGTTGATTTAACAGTTTATTTATTGAACCTTTGCAGACAAACCTTGAGTTAATATCTGACTATTGTGAAGGTCAATAATCATATTCATTAACATAGCATCAGCCTAATGAAAACAAAAGCATAAATTCACGTAGTCATGGATACAAACATATTGAAAGACCTGCAAAATATGTGTAAGATGTTATGATTCAGAATATACAATTAGTTAGAACCTTTCAGCCCGAGTCATTTTACCTTCGTGGGAAAACTGCAGGACAGACCTGATAGGTAACCAGAAAGCTTGAAAAAATCATCATTGACATTTACTTCATGGAGAGCGGAAACCACATTACCAAAGCCATTCATCAAAAGTGACAAGGTAGAAGAAGGATGCGTGCAAAGAAGCTCATCCTCACTACATGTATGCAGAAAGTTAAAAACACAAAAAATTGAGCAAATTTAAACTTACAAACTAAAAAGATAAACCTTTCATTGTCAAAAACTTTGTAGGAAACATGTGAGTTCACAAGGGCAATTCGGAATACACATTTCTTGACTGACTGCAAGACCTTCTTGGGGCTTCCAAGACAAATAATAACAGAATCATGTTACTTCATTATAAGACGACAATAATTTTTTTACAAAATAGATTAAAAGAATGCAGAAAAAGTTTTTTTCCTGAAATAGATTAAAGGAACGCAGAAAAGGAACCTTGATTGTAAGTGCTTCCTCCGAACTGGTTGATTGTAAAATAAATCACGGACAACAACTACGAGGACCAAATTCAGCCTTAGACCTTACATATTTTCTTTCTATATTGAAGCAAGCATATAATATAAGTAAAACAAGAAATATCCTTAAGATTGGCAAAATTTACATATTAAAGAAAATGAAAGTTTTCTGATATGCAGGAAGAGGAAATTTGAATAGAAGTTCGAGAACATTGATATACCAAGAACTCCTACATTGAAGGTTCATACATATGAGATAACTTCACCATAGTCAAGGTAGCATAAATCCACCTTAAGTTTCATGCTCTTGATTAATGCAAACATTAGTTGTCCATAAATACAGTATAATCATCCCATGATATAACATGACCAAAGATAAATAAATCGACGTACTAGAATCACTCTATGACCAGGAGATGCATTAAGAAGGACTAACGGAATATGATAAGAAATAATCAGATCTTGCATTGGGTATTCTTTTTGTATCTGTTTAGTTTTACCATAATATGCTGCTTACCTGTAGTACCTACATCCTTTCTGTCATCATTTACTCCAAGATACATGCACTTGCAACCCTAGATGTAATTGAGGAAAAGTAAATAAGCAGGAATTTTTTTTTTACTTTGTTTGTCACACACTACAAAGTAAATACATGCATTTTTTGTGAAACTTTCTTTTAGCTATGATTTACAACAAATTTTGAATGAAATCCATAGCGTAAAACTTTTTTTTAACTCTACTTTTGGGCATTTTTGTCTTGTTACACAGTTATATATAATTGATAAGAAAACAAGGAAGTATTGCTGAGGTCATATGTGGTGTGTTCATAGGATTCAAATGTAAAATAAATCCATACCTTCATAACCTTCTGAAATCCATTTGGCCTCCCTTGAACTTTCGTTATAATTTCTAACAGTGAGATATCTGAAATGGAAGCCAATGCTTCTCCTCGAAAACCAAAGCTTCTTCTTGAAGCATCCATATCATATATATGATGATACTTTGAAGTGGCTGCTCAGATATCATAGAAATGAAAATATTAACAAATCCACGATCATTTCTGACTGTACCAGCCACTTTTTTTCCCAACTGAAGGAATTCTGATTTATCATTCCCCATATATTACACCAGACTTTGATCACTTTTTTATTACTCATAAAAAAAATCACTTCAAAATTTCCACATAATATTCTTAACTAAAAATAGTAACTGATGTTGAAGAATATTCCATAATAAACCTTACATGCACCAATGGATATACTTTTTTGGCTTTTTAGCAACACAAAAATCTATTTTTAGGTCAACTCTAGTTTCCATATAACACATGGTTAACTTTCTACAAAGTTTTTTTGACAAAAGAAAAAAGATCAAAATCCCGTCAATAAAAAAAAAGAAATACATTAATCACAGCCACGCAGATAAAATAGTAATAATGATGATGATGAAACCATCCGTCAAAAAATTTCGGAGAAATAATGTGATTACCGTATCTCTCCCCTAGAAAGACCAAACCATCCCGAGTGATACCAGATCCTGTAAATTGCATTTACATCGATTCAGCAAATAACCACGGGGAGTGACTTTTAACTCTTAATCCAAAAGAAGATAAATACACACCATCATCCACCACCTTCACAAAGCCGGTCCCAACCCCAATAAAAACTGAAACCTGAACCCATAAATTACATAAAGTTAAAACAATTTGTGACAGGTAGTTTAGTGAAACCATAAACTACGTACCTTTGATGCACCAGCATCCAAGCTATTATAGATGAGCTCTTCCACGACCCTTACTAGGTCAAAGAGGATTACACCAGAACGCACTGAATTGCGCACAGACTCTGGCAAGGGCTTAATGGTTCCCATCCAGAGTTAAACTGACACAGCGATGAAAGTAATCCAAAGCAAGTCGAAACAAGTTGATATGTAAATCATTATGCTTCTTATGTCCTGAAATAACTAAGGAAACGAGATATACAGTTTCGGCGTAAATATTGGATATTATTCTAGTGAAAACAATTGAAACAGAGAAGGAGCGAGATAACATTAGAGTTCGTTGAAGTCGATAGAATTGAAATCCGAAGCTCATACATAAAAAATCACATTATCAAGAAAGCAAATTACAACATGCAAATTCAACCAGGAATTGAGGAAAAAAGATAACCGGTCGAAAAAAGAGAAGAACTAGGGAACGAAAAGAACTTTCAGATAAGTGAACTCACTGGAAGACGAAAAGGCAGAATTAAAACAGTGTCTGGAGATTCGACGGAAATAGTAGTGGTTCTACCGTCAGGCTGGCCGGTCCTACTAGGAATTCTCGCAGTCACCGACTAGGCACAGTGGGTGCAGCAGCGAACAGTTATGTAGAGAAATGAAGAAGACGGTTATTATTTTAGAGATGCCGTCGTGTCTTTTCCCATTAGTTAAAAATGGGGAAAATGACAAATCAACCATCATCATTCTCTATTAGTAACAAATCAACGACTATTTTTTTTACTAACAAATTAACTACTGAACTTTAAAAAGTTGCCACCTCGAATATTACTGTTAATTTTCTCAAAATCACGTTAACTTTCTTAAAATCACAGTACAAAAGGACAAATACTCATAGAAAAAAATAGAAGAACTCGTGATTTTAAAATAGATTTTCAGTGAAAAAGAGTTAATGTTCATAAAGAATGGATTTAGAAAATTTTGGATTTTGTAAAAGAATGGATTTAGAAGATTTCGGGTTTTATAATTTAGAAGATTTTGTAAAAGAATAATAATGTTTGTAGTTTTCGGATGATTTACAATTGTTTTACAATCCATGGGAGAATCACAATTTGTCTAGATTTTTGTACGTAGAAGAAGAAGACAATGAATTTTTTTCATTTGCAGACGAACCACTGCGGTTTGTAGTGAGACCGCCGCAGTTCGTCGTGAGACAGCCACAGTTCGTCGTGAAGCAGCAGTGGTCTCAAGACAAATCGCAGCGGTCTCATGACAAACCGCTGCGGTCTCATGACAAACCGCTGCGGTGTCAGAATTGGTCTGCGCTGCAGTTCGTAGAGTCTTTTGACCTCTTCAACTTCAAAGAATCATAACTTTGGCTACAAGTGTCAGAATTGGCTCTATAAGATGTCAAATCAAAGCTCTCTCAGAGATCTACGATTTGTTACAATGTTTGCTTTGTGTCCCTCATTTCTTGAGACCAAAATCACACGTTTAAGCCCTCAAATTTGTGATCAAAGATTTTAGACAAACTGTGAGTCATGAGACCGCAACGGTTTGACGACAAACCACAGCAGTTTCACGACAAAATGCCACGGTCTCATGACAAACCGTTGCAGTTCGTCGTTAAACCGCCGCGATTCATCGTCAAAGCATTAACGACAAACGTGACAGCGATGCTAGCGGTGTCAATTTTTCATAGTTTAGTGGTTAATTTGTTATCAAAAAAAGGATGATGGTTGGTTTGTCAAAAATAGTCAAAGATGATGGTTGGTTTGTCATTTTCCCATAAAAATCACTCTTAGCAATTCAATTCAATTTAATTTACAATATTTAAACCAAAAAAAAATTCGCATAATCTTAAAATATTTTTATTAGGGAAGATGACAAACCAACTATCGACTTTGTGATCAATAACAAGTCAACCACTAAACTATTTTTGCTAACAAATTAACCACTAATCTATGAGAAAAGTTGCTGCGAATATCACTGTCACATTTAATGTTAAACGTGTCGACAATGAACAGCAGCGGATTGACGACGATTCATGGCAGCTTGACCACGACCACGACGGATTGATAAGGAGATTTTTTTCTTTCACCTAAAGAAACAGTGAATCTTTGCATATCGATAATTCTCTCAATTTTCAACGGTTTTTGATGCTTTACAAGTCATTTTCCATCATTGTTTCACGAGGCACAGGTAGGAAACATCTGTTTTATCATTTGGTGTTTATCATAGTAGATTTGGATAGAAAAATGTGCGAAACTTCATGATTTTGAATTGTGTAAGGGAATTGGAGTACTTAGAAGCATATTTAGGGCTCCAAAGTGGGACAAGCTGTCTTTGGCTTCCTGCCAGCGTGTAGATCTCAAAAAGTTATGTGAAATCAAAAAAAATTCGTCCAAATCGGTTGATTGAGCACAAAGTTATGGTCTCCCAAAGTTTTCGAGACAACGATTTCATTTTTTTCCTGCCCGAATCTGCTCTGATATGCACCGAATGACAAAACAAATCTCTCCTACCTGTATATCGCAAAAAAATAATGGAAAACGAGTCCTCAAGCGTCTAAAACCGTTGAAAATTGAAAGAATTATCGATCTGCAAAGATTCACCATCGCACTAGGTGAAAGAAATGAATTTCCTTCTTATCAATCTGCGGCGGATCGTGGTTAATCTGTCGCGGTTCGTCGCCAAGCTGTTGCAGTTCGTTGTCAAGCCACAGCGGTTATCGACAAACGTGACTGCGATGTTAGCAGTGACTTTTTTCCATAGTTCAGTGGTTAATTTGGTAGCAAAAATAGTTTAGTGGTTGACTAGTCATTGATTGCAAAGTATGATGGTTGGTTTGTCATTTTCCTGTTTTATTAATAAATTAAATTTTAAACTATAAAAAATAAATAAAATAAAATTTTTAATCACATTTTCCATAAAAAGAAATAGGTCTGGACAACAGCAACAAGCCACGAACGTCCATACTTTAATTAGCAAATGACCTCGACAACTCGTAGACATCCTCACTTTAAATTAATGGACTAGCGCATCAACTCACAAACATTTGCACTTTAAGTAGTGATCGACAACGGCAACCCAGAGACGTACACAACATTTCTAATTATTAAATTCAAATTAATTCATACTAACATATGTAACATAATTCAAATTATCATATATAATGCAATCTAAATTAATTAGTTCAAATTATTGAAATAATTTATTAATTTGGTAATTTAGATTAATCTGAATTAAATTTAGTAATTTAGATTAATTTGAATTAATTTGATAGTATGATTTAATTTGAAATAATGTGATAATTTAAATTACGTTACATATAATAATTTGACTGGAAATTAACAAATCAAACATTGTACTTTGTGATCAATGACAACTAAACCACTAAAATATTTTTGCTACCAACTAAACTGTAATATCCCAAATTTTTGTTGGACAAAGCACAAGGTTTATGTGATAATTTTGGATGATAAGAGCTAAGTTGGACTATTTGGACATATTGGTAAAAAGAAACGTATTCTGAATAAGTGAATTATGATGTCTGAATTATATCCATATTTATCTTTAGAAATAATTAAGATTATGAAGGATTGTATGATGGTATTTGGAGTAAGATAGGACAATGTAAATTAGAATTATAGTTAGTGGAATTAATAAGAGAAAATATATTTGGACGTATTTGGATGGATATTGTAAGGGCTGAAAGCTTAAGAATAATAAGGTTCTTATCATTTATTGAAAAACGTATTTGGATATAACTGGGTATAGAAATATGGAGATAGATGATATAAATGTTTATATTAATATATATATATATATATATATATATATATATATATGTTTCACGTTAAGGAAATAATGTGTCTATGCATGATCTGGAGAAAATTACATATAATGTTCATTTGGAGACGACGGTCAATTGGGGCGGTCGATCGACTGGCGCGGATCGACCGGCAGGGAAAAGTGATGTTTTCTGAAAGAAATTGGCGGACGTTTGGCAAACGGGTGGTAAATCAATCAATGGAGAAAATCGATCAACCGCCATTAATATTGGTCGTCTAGAATGCATAACCGACGTGATGGTTCATCGACTGAACGCATAGATAATTAAGGATACATTCAGTGACCTTCTACCTTCATCTGGATGATAAGGAGTCAGTTACCGTGGCTTATAAATAGGTGCAGTGAAGGATAAGAAAGGGGAAAAAGTGAAAAAGGTTGTTTGCAGAATATTACCGTGAGTGAGAGATAGTTTTGTAGAATTGGAGGAGTTACAGAGCGAGGTTTTGGAAAAACTGGAGTGAAATTTTGGGACACTCTCTTCCTGCACTCTTTGTTTCTGTCAAAAGTTTTGGAAAAAACATGTTGTCAGCTGTCAGTCATGGATGAGATGATCTTATGGGATACATTGATGGCGAATTGGAGCCTCACTGAACAGCTTCAAAGATGGAAAATGCAGCATGAGGTAAAGAATAATGCTTGTGGTTTGTTCGTAAGGACCTACATCGTAGGAGTAGGTTTTTGTTTGTTGAATATGAGATTGTTTGTCTTCTGTGAATTGTTGTTCTCTGTAAGTTTGTCTCCATGCACGTATGCTATCTGTAACGCCCCCTGGTGCTCCTAGTACAATATTGTCCGTTTTGGGCCGAAGCCTGCACAAGTTTGTTCTTGGGGTTAGCCCAAAACGCGTTGTACTAGGTAGGGAGAGAAACCTACTTATAAACCATGCATTTTCTACTCTCCCAAGCGATGTGAAATTGTTCCCCTTGATATGGGTCGGACCCACACCTGGGCCTTTCCTGGGACCTGATATCCTCGTCGGCCACACTTTCGATCGGGATTTCGCTCTGATACCATTTGTAACATCCCCTGGTGCTCCCAGTACAATATTATTCGCTTTGGGCTGAAGCCTGCATGAGTTTGCTCTTGAGATTAGCCCAAAACGCGTTGTACTAGGTAGAGAGGGGAAATCTACTTATAAACCATGCATTTTCTACTATCCCAAGCGATGTGAGATTTTGCCCCCCTCATATAGGTCGGACCTACACCTGGGCCTTTCCTGGCCTTCACAGGGCGGAATGCCTCAACAATGTAATATCCTGAATTTTTATGTTAGAATTTAATAAGAATAATTAAAAAGTAATTAAGGATATTTGGATTAATTGAAAAATTATTAAAGTATTACCAAAGACATAATTGTCAATTATCATTAAGCGATATTTGGAATAAATCATGAATTTAAATTGGGTTGAGAATAATTTAATTAAATGAAGGATTTAATTAAATTATTAAAGAGAAAATTATTGTATAATAATTAGGGTTAAGTTAATGGAGTTAATTGGAAATTAGGTTAATTAATATACTATAAGTATATTTAATAATTATATATTTATTAAATAAATTAAAATAAATAAATAAATAAAATTATAACTTAAAAATGGAGAAATATGGATTTAACAAGTTTGGTATAGCTTGGTCGGAAGTAATTAAGTGGTTTGATTATTAGTTAATTGTTGAAGAATAAAAGAGGATTTAATGGATTTGTTGAATTGAGGATTAAGTGACGGAACAATCAGAAAATTAAGTGATGATTTATTGTGGGATTAGAAATTAATTAGAATTTGGAGAAGGATAACCAGTTTAGATTGTTCTAGTTTGGTCCGGTTTAAATCAAAAGAAAATGGGACATTGATTTTGTGTTGCGGTTTGCTGAAGAACAAATAGAGAGAGAGAGAGAGAGAAGAGGGATCGAGAGTGCGAGAGGGAGGCCGAGAGAACGAGCGAGCAAGCGAGGAGGCGAATGGCGAACGTGAGGGCGAGGCGGTGTCCGTCAGTTTATTTCTGGCGTGCAGTTGTTGCGGCGAACGATTGCGGCTTCTAGGGCTCGGATTCGGGGCTCCAGCGGCGGTGATTTCCAGGGATGGGTTCAGCTGCGATTCAGGTGTCGAGTCGTGGTAAGCTCAATCATTCATTCCTTCTCCTTGGCATTCTGGTGATTGTTGTTACAGGGAATGGATTCGGTGATGGCTGGAACAGCTGGACAGAGGCTTCGGGTCACAGGGAAGCTGTTGGTCCGGTTTGCTCGCAAGTTGACCGAATCGGTCCATCCTTTGGTTCCTGCGTGGTGAAGAACGACAGAGGAGTGTGGTTTAATTTCAAGGATTTGAACGACAAAGATATCGGTAGAAATCATGGGATAAGTTGTTGTGCATTCAAATTTGTCATCTGTGTTTAAATTCAACAAAGAGAATGTGCCATAGTGAGAGAAATCTGTAGAAAGGTGAATCGAAGGAGCAGAAGGCCGAGAGGGAGAGGAAAGACTCTGTGAAAGCCAACTCTCGGGTGTTTTCTGGTAGTGAAATGCTTCTCTTCTGCTAATGGTGTTCAACCTTGGGTTCTGTCTTGAGTGATCTTATTGGTTCTGTATTTTAATTCTTGCCTTCTAGACTTGGATAGATTTTGTTGAAGAATATTTGGATAAGTGTTGTCTGTTTATTGTGAATTCTTGATAGAATATATTAATTGCATTGTTGATAATTTGGGAGGAATATTTCAATTGATACTCCTGCTGAATTACAAATTTTATAGATATGCTTGGTTAGTGTTGTTTTGTTACTAGTTGTGGAGTTTATTGTGTTGTTGGGGGAGGTTGTTGGTTCGATGGTCACAGCGGGAATATTGTGCTTATGTAGTATAATTGCTGCCTTGTTAAATGCTCTGTTAGTTGTGTGCATTAGTTGTCTTATAACCTTGCTCTATCATCTATATGCATTTATTTGTAATGCTAAACTAGGAAAAATGTCGACTTGATGGAATGGGAGCTTGTTTAATTATTGTGTCATCTGCATTGACAATAATCTTTGGTGAAGCATGAACTTATTGGTTTGAGCCTTACCATATGAATGATCAGTTAAGGTCTCTTTGGATCTAATTGTCTACTATTATGATTAGTTGGTTCTGTTGGTAGATTGTTATAGGTTATTATTAATTGGACTACTTGTTAAGTCAGATTTATGTTTCAGGTTGGTATACTCTCTTAACTGTGCTCTGTTCATGATAAAGAATTTGTTAGGAAATGATGTTGAGATAAATGGATAATTTTGTTAAGCCGAATTTGCTATTGTTGTAATTATCATCTAAAATGTGAAAAAGGAATTATAAATTTGTTATGTTGGAAGATGACCAGTGTAGAAGTATTAAGTGTTATGTTGTTGGAAATTGAATGTTGAAAGTTGATAAGTATAGAAGTGTTAATTGCTTAGACATAAAGTTGTTAAGTTGCCACCTTGGTTCTGTGTTGAACTTAGTTTGTAACCATTGTCAATTGGTATTAAAACTATTAGACTGAGTTGTAATTAATTAAGTAGTTTTGTTTAGGAAACTTTAAGTAGTGTATAAGGGTTAACGATACGAAAAGTTGATGAGATTAATTAGTTAATTAATTGATTAAACTAATGATTGAATGTTATCAATTGTGAAGGTACTAAAAGAAGAGGAAAAGATAACAATTAAGCATTGAGCTCTTTAAGTAATCGAGGTAAGAAATATGCATGTGTTTTGGTCTTCGGACCCTACATCGTAAGATTAGGAGATGCATGTTTCGTTGTTTACTGCTTTCCTAGCATGTTTCATTGCTTACCGCTTTCCTAGCATGTTTCGTTGTTTACAATTTTAATGACACGTTTTGACGTTTACAGTTATTAAAAGCATGCTTCGTTGTTTACAGTTTTTAAGAGCACGTTTCGTTGTTTACAGTACTTAAATGCACGTTTCGTTGTTTACTGTTTTTATAGCATGTTATGTGAATCATATGTTAATTGTTTATTTACGCTTTCATATGAACAGTTGTGTGCATTAATGAACATCACGCATCACGATTCTCAAAAGAATAAGAAAATGATTTTTACGCACGGTTTTGAAAAGGAGAAACGGAAAATAAGAAGAAACATAAACGAACGATTAATGAAAGATAAATGTTCTTGTAGTCCTGTAGGACAAGCTCGGTACAAGAATAAAAGATAAAGAAAAGACAAAGGTTTCTGTGGTCCTGTTTGTCACGCCCGGCACAGGAGCAAAAGAAATGAAAAGAAAAGAAAAGAAAAGTAAAGAAAAGAATATGAAAAGAGAAACGGATACGGATACGGGAACGGAAACGGATACGGAAATGGTATGAGCACAAATACGGGAATGGAAACGGGAATAGAAACGGAAACGAAAACAAAAACGAAAATGAGTTTACATAAATGGAAACATATATAGATACGGATACGGAAATAGACACAGGAACAACTACGGAAATGCGTACGATCACAGATACCAAAACAGATACAGAAACAGGAACACAAAGAAAATACGTAAACGAGAAAAGATAAAAGATAAAAGAAAAAGAACGAAAAAAGAAACTGCACATGATTTTAAAATGGTACAGCATGTACATGTAGAATATTAGGTATTATCACTAACTGAGTGTTAGGCTCATAGGTTACTCCTTGCGATGTAGGTACAAGTACAAGAGAAAATGACGAACAGATTAAATGAGAAGTTGACGAAGGATTTGCATGGGCGAGTCTTGTGGTTGGCCAAGCTGAACGAAAGTAAAGTGAAAACAAATTTTGTAAATGTAAAGTAACACTTTATTTATTTATTTTCTTTTCAAATAAACGATTTATGCTGCCACTGTAAATTGAGAAAAAGATTTTTACAATAAGTCTTATGCTGATTTTAACTATTTTAGTGACGAGTCAAAGTTAAAAAGGATTTTTAACGGTCTGATTTTAATAAAAGAACTCTGATGTTTATTTAAAAATATTTTTCGTTATTGTTTTATAAAAGAAAAGAAAAAGTTTTAAATTTCATGTATTTTTAACTGTATGAAACACCGGGTCGTTACACTATCTGTTCCATGGTTTATATAGTTAAAATCGATGATAAAAAAAGGCGGTAAACAACCAATTAAAGTGAAGGATTGAGTGCTATATGTCCTGTCGTTTTTCTTGGATAGTTCTAAGCAATTATATGCTTATGTTATTTTTCTTGCATATGAAATTGTCCTTGGAAAAACAAAGTGTCTAAACAAAACTGCTTATAATATTGCCTTTAATTATTAGATCATAGGATAGTGTTATTGTGGTACTATTGGTGTAATGACTCGGGTTTTCATCACCTTTTAAAAATACGTGAAATTTAAAATTTTCTTAAAGCGATTGGAATCCTTATTCAAAACCTTTTTAATGTGAAATCAGAGTGTGGTTCTTATAACCAGACCGTTAAAATCCTTTTACTTTACTTTGACTCGTTATTAAAAATTGTGATGATTTTGTAGAAAACTATAGTTATAAAATCTAACAAAATGAGGGCTACCACATCATGGGAGGCTTTGATTGTGTCCCACCAGAAATGGGCCTCGTGGGTCAGGTAGTATGCGGCACACTTAAACTTTTCCACCTCACCGATCTCTGCGTAAGCAAACTTGTCTTCCACGGAGCGTATCCACTCCTCGGCCGCCGCAGTGTCAGAGACGTCTCCGTTGAAACAGGGCGGCTTGAGTTTTTGAAAATTTTCCCACCCAGCTTCTCTTTGAACTGGTTGAACCGGCTGAATTTGTATGGGCCGCTGATTTCTATTACCATTCCCGTGGTCTTGTTCCATAAACCTTTCCATATAATGGAAATGCTGCTCCATAAACAGCGTCAGTCTCTCCATCTGTGGAGACTGTTGTTCCACAACCGATGCTATGCGCTCAAGGGCCTTGTATCGGCCGAGACCCTTGTGGTGATTGGGCACTTAGGGCTCATCTTCATTAACCGACATATTACCTCTCCTCCAAGCCATATACAATCTCCTACGAGTTCAAGTTATAAGGTAAAGTAATAAGTTTAAGGGAAAAATTTAAGGGAAATATTTTCGTAATTCTATATTTTTCTACGCTATAGTGCAATTAATTAAAGTGAGCAATTCAATAATATAAAGGAAAATCTAATGGTTAGAGGGGCATTGCCTGATGAGTTTGGGTTATCCGCGGTGAAACGCACGAGAGTAACATGACTCTGATATCAACTGTAACGACCAGAATTTTTTGTTTATCTTAAGAAACCGCATAAAATTTAAAATTTTACTAAACAACAAAAAATGGTTATTTTAAAAATCCGATCGTCACTTAAACTCATTTCAACAATCATAAAATAGTGAAAAACTATAGTTTATAAAATCGGTGGAAGCGTAACCTGAAATATTACTTAAAGCAGTTAACAAAGTTTAGGGTTATAAGCGTAACCTACTCAAAACAAGGGTTAGGGCAAAAGTTAACGTTTTACAAAACATGTTTGTCGTTAAACCCTTACAAAATAAATACTTTTCATTTTCCTTGAGCCATGCCTCTACTTAGGTCGCGTTTCCTTCGGATACATCGCAGACTCCACGAGTAGGGCCTCCTCTGCTCATAGTACAATCATCTCATTACCTACACCACAAGTAATACATGAGCCTAAAGGTCCAGTAACAAAATGGAGTTTATGCAATATGTTTATGCTTCTCTTTAGTTCTTTTGGAATGGGGGCCACCAAAATCAATCTTTTCATTACATTCGTTCGTTCGTTCTATACTCGTACTTCGAGCTAGAGATTGGAGGGGTTTTAGTGGATGGAATAGTTGATCTGACCTAACCCTTTACTTGCAACTAAGTCCCAGGTCCCGTCAAGGTAGGGGGCTTCGCCTTGCCGCAGACTAGATCCGCTACCCATCTACCCCCCAACTCCCGTTTTCTTCCTTTTTCTTCCCTTTTATTTTTTTATCATTTTTCCTTTCCCAATGCATGTGAGTACCACCCCGAGGTGGCACTCCCTACTTTGTTTCTATTAACGTGAATGCATGAGGTCACTTTCGAATTAAATAGCGCATACATGGAAGGTAAATGACAATAAGTTAAAGAATTGACAATCGATAATAAAAGGGTAGAGGGTAACTAAAAAAAAGAACAAGTGAAAACATACATTTGAACATGCTACTAAAAAGAGATTTTGTTTTAGTTTATAACTACCTATACTAACTTAAAGTATTAACAAGTAATAGCCAATTAACATGCTTGAACACTAAGGATTAACTAACATAATAATTAATAACATGCTTGAACTCGTTAATTTAGCTAAACATGCTTGTATTTTTTGTCAACAGAACATGCTTTTAAGTGGCAAATATAGCAGCAACGTACAATAAACAAAATAGAGGTTGATCATGCGCTTAACATCCGAATGAAAAGAACAACGGAACATGCTTTTATACAACGAATACAATAGTAGCGTATAACAAAAAAATGGAGGATAATCATGCTCTTTACATCTGAACGAATTGAACAATAGAACACGCTTTTATACAACTATTCTAGTAGCAACGTATAATAGCGAAATGGAGGTTAACCATACCCTTAACATTTGAATGAAACAAACAACAGAACATGCTTTTATATAGCAAATAAAAACCGAAACTTAACACAACGAAGTAGAATTACAGGTCATGCTTTTCAATGGTGAATAAACCAGAAATGTATTATGAACGAAATAGAATTTACAGATCATGGTTCTCAAAAATGAACAAAACCGAAATATATAGTAATGAAATGTGTTAACATGTTGAACTCTTCGACATAACGGAACAACATAAAACAACGAGTTATTAATGGCATATACAACATATTAGGAGCTAACATACGTACTTTTATATCTTGGCAGCGAACATGAAATATGACAGCAAAATAAATGAATCGTACATGCTTTACAGTTTGATAGTGCATACCAATATGTCAGCGAAATTGAGCATACAAACGTTCTTCGAACTTCGATAGCGAATATTAAATACAATAGTGAACTAAAAGGAATGAACATACTTTGACACAGAAAAATAAACAATGAAGCTAACAGCTTTTAGACAACAAGCAGAACCACAACAAAGGTATTAACATGCTTTTAAACAATAACATATCACACTTTACTTGGGTGTAGGGCTTTCACAGACAAAAGACCACCCAAATCCTTACCTAGCTGAAGAATCCACTCACGGGCAGTCAACTCCTTGCTCCCAGAACCACACTTCATGCAGGAGAATCGCTCTAAAGGAAGACACCGAACCAGAAGAAGAAAGAGAGATGCAGGAGAGAAAGCCCGACTGAAACTAAATAGAAGGGCTTACATCCTGGAGACAAGCCATACGCCAGCAGGGAGGGTGCAGGGGGACAGCTCTTGCTGGTCAGACCTGGGGAGTGAGATTCTGTGTCGAGGGCTGCGTTTTTATTGGTTACGGCATTGATTTACTTTGATTTTAAATCATTCTCTATCGCAGATCTGTGAAATTTTAGACGAGTGCAAACGTGATGGTCTCGTCCCCATTCGTTTGCATGTGCAAAATCCTCTGGGAAAATTCGTGTTTACAGACGAAAAATGGCATTCTTGCCCTGTCTGTACCATCCAAAATCATAATTCGGATGCGATTGGCATCAGCATGTAGCATCCACATGCATCTGAATCTGTCCATAAATTTGACAGTTTCAAATTGTCCACATCCGCTGCTGTTTGCTGCCATTCGAAGTCGTCCGAAAAGTCTAGTTTGAAGAACATATTCAAATCTGCAACGTCTGCTTGTGTCGGCATCCATCCGAAGTCATTCGAGAACGTTCGAAAGTTTAGATAGAAGTAGGGCCTTCGTCCTGATGTGTCCCAGCGTGCTGGGATGGCATCCTAAGCATTTGCGGACGACATAACTCATTCTTAAGTTGTCCACAAGCGTCCAAAAACGCCCAGGACAACATTTCCTTCATATTTTCCTTAGTTAATTTTTATCCCATAATTACATTTCATAATTTAACAAATATAAATACGCAATGTAATATATGATTTTTCTTCAAATTGATTACATCGCGTACGAGGAAATTAGTATCGGGGTATTACATATTACCCCCCTTACAAAAATTTTGGTCCCCAAAATTTAGCTACTGAATAATTTGGGGTACAAGGCCCTCATGTCGTCTTCTTTCTCCCAAGTGGCCTCTTCGTGGGTGTGATTCTGCCATAAGACCTTGACCAACAGAATTTGCTTATGTCGTAGCTCTTTCACTCTTGAGTCAAGAATCTGAATGGGCCTTTCATTGTAACTCAAGTTGGGCTGTACTTAGATATTATCGAAAGGGCTCAGTACAGCTGCATCGCATAGACACTTTTTTGAGCATAGACATGTGGAAGACATTGTGCACGCCTGCCATGAAGTCTGGTAACTGTAGTTGATAAGCGACAGGCCCTATCTTCCTGGTGATGTATATGGTCCCATATATCTCGGGTTGAGCTTTCCCCTCCTTCTGAACTGAACAATGCCTTTGAAACGAGATATCTTCAAGAACACGCTGTCTCCTTCATCAAATTCTAGGGCTATTTGTTGATTGTCTGCGTAGCTCTTTTGACGGCTCTAGGCTACTAACATCCTCTGATTAATTAGAGCCACAGACTCTGCCATTTTCTGCACTACCTCAGGGCCGTAGAATGTAGCTTCGCCTGCTTCATCCTAGTATAAGGGGGATCTGTACTTTCTTCCATACAGAGCTTCGTAGGGTGCCATGCGTATAGTGGCCTAGAAGCTGTTATTGTAGGCGAATTCGACCAATGGTAGAATTTTACACCATCCAACTGGGAATTCGCGAATGCAAGTGTGCAACATATCCTCAAGTGTTTAAATTGTTCTTTCACTTTGGCCGTCGGTCTGAGGATGAAATGCTAAGGAAAAACGGAAAACAAGAAGAAACATGAATGAACAATTAATGAAAGATAAATATTCTTGTAGTCCGGGAGGATAAGCCCGATACAAGAATAAAAGATAAAGAAAAGACAAAGGTTTTTGTGGTCTGGTTTGTCATGCCTGGCACATGAACAAAACAAAAGAAACGACAAAGGTTTCTGTGCTCCGGTTTGTCACGCCCGGCACAGGAACAAAAGAAAAGAAAAGAAAAGTAAAAAAAAGAATATGAAAAGAGAAACGGATACGGAAACAGAAACGAAAACAGAAACAGAAACAAAAATAGAAAGAAAGTACGTAAACAAGAAAAGATATAAGATAAAAGAAAGATAACGAAAAGAGAAACTGCACACGATTTTAAAATGGCACAACATGTGCATGTAGCATATTAGGTATTATCACTTACTGAGCGTTAAGCTCATAGTTTAAGTCTTGCGATGTAGGTACAAGTACAAGAGAATATGACAAACAAATTAAATGAGCAGTTGACAAAGGATTTGCACGGGCCAGTCTTGTGGTTGGCCAGGCTAGACGAAAGTAAAGAGAAAACGAATTTTGTAAATGTAAAGTAACACTTTATTTATTTATTGTCTTTTCAAATAAATGATTTAAGCTTCCGCTATAGAATGTTTTATACTTTCGTTATTAATTAAGACAAATGATTTTATAATAAAGTCTTCCGCTGGTTATAACGATTTTAGTAATGAGTCAAAGTAAAAGGGATTTTAATGGTTCAATTTTTATAAAAGAACTCTGATATTTATTTAAAAATATTTTTCGCTATTGTTTTATAAAAGAAAAGAAAAAGTTTTAAAATTCAAGTAGTTTTAATGTAAGAAAAACCGAGTCGTTACACAACGGGACAACAATAATCCACAATAGTTGCTCATTCCGTCAATGTGACATGATAATAGAGAGAATTTACTTCACAATACAATTCATTATCTTTTAAATGAAAAATCCATTGGAACCAACAAAACATTTATTTAACTTTATTACTCAAAATCACGTCCAATATTAATATCCCAATAAGGCATGAAACCCCACCAAACGTGCGACGACTTAATCCAAATTACATAATGTATTATTTTCCAATTAATGATCTAAATCCAAACCCACGGAATATATGACCACAGTGTACATTCCCACAATATTATTATCCGAACATGACCAGTAATCCCTTTGGCAGTACATAACAACGGAATAGATTAATGATTCATTACTGGCAACCAAACCAATTTCAATCATATTAACGTTTCCCATTACTAAAAGCATAGTCCTTATCTTCATTCATCCACTTAGCAAAATTTATAGTCCAAATATCATTTAGATCACTTATCAAAATAATAGAATGAAATCTAAACAATGATAGTTATTCAACAACATTATCTGTGGAGCATAACTATTCACAGCTGTCCAAACAATAATAAGCAAAGCACATTTATTCATCCTTTGAATCAAATTAGAAGGACAGTAGATAAATCATTCAAAACAAACATCCAAAACAAACAACAGATGCTAATCTGATATCAATCACAATGGCATATATTCAACAACCACAACGACTTCGCAGCAAGACAAATCCGACATATTTATGCCTCTAGAATTAACCAACACTAACCAAAGACACAATGTCACGACTCGGAGACAGGCCTAACAGAACCGCCGGGTCAGGCGACCCGATCCTCGTAAAGAACCCGATCACCCAGCCCAAGGCGTGTGTTTTAGCAGAAGACTTATAAATATTTAATTCAGCCCAAGATGATATGGGCCCAGGTCCGAGTAGGGATCACGAGAAAATAACGGTGCATAAATTAAAATGAAATCCAAGTACTGTGCAACAAATCCAAAACCAACTGTGTTTAAGGTTTACAGACCAAATGTAAATATTCTCATCAAGTAACGATAAATAGCTCACATTTAAATAACAGAACACTTCAGCTCTAATCCTCAGCTGCTCTTACCTTTACTTGAAGTTTTGGGGGATGAGTCGTTTGGGATGAGTGACTAACTCAGTAAAGTATAGCTATACTAAGTGCATCTCATGCAAAACTGATTTTTCTATATTTTCGAAATCAGGGTTGTGTTTCTCATTTTACCGTACATGGATTTTAATTTGAAATCTCTTATCATATTATAAATCTGGCCCAAGGCCATTGATGTGGCTTTTATCGAAAAAAAACTCGCTGTATACATAGACAGTTATACCTCGTAAAATAGGCCATCATTGTGTTCCAATCTGAAAACGTCATCAGTGAAAAGGGGTGGTCACTCAAGGACTCACCCACCACTCAACAGAGAAAAGGTGGTCACCCATCGGCGACAACACCTTATGAGGTAGGAGGAAGTATAAATGACGGTAGTCCGTAGATCCAACATGTCGTACGATCAAATATAACCGATATAGTTGCTCACTATATGTGGACTTATTTAACAACTAAGATACCTAGAGGCTCCAAATGAACAAGGGTTGCCGATGAGTAAGCTCGGCTGTCCACCCGTCAAATGGAATTGGTACTTAGGTTAACTAAGTCATAGCGATTGACAACCGTCTGATCTGTAGGACAAAACCCTGGCCAGGTTTAGGGGTTTTCGACCCTAGGAGGCGTCATGACCCTCCCATACTGTTTACGACTTTCAGGGCTTTTGACCTGAGGACACGTCACCAATGCCCCGATCTGTTGTCGCACGTCAAACCATCAACCTTCACGCAGTAGAAGGTATCAAAGGGGATAGCGAATCCATCCCTCAACATATACACAATAAATTTCAAATCATGTACGGAATTAAACGCGAGAAAACATACTACTAATAAAAACTGACGTGCTGTCGAACAGTCCCCGTCATTTTTCAAGTGTGGTATTCCACAAAATAATTATTTTGAAAACAGGATACGATGCAATGTAATGCAAGAGGTATAGAAATCCCTACCTCGACGACAGTCTGCCTTGCCAACCGGAGCAACCAATTACGCAAGAATCGTATCACACTCGCTGAAATTGACCAAGCCTGAGAAAGGTATAAACAAGAGAATATCATAATTAAATTCTAGGAAAATAAGCGAGGGTCTCATGCAGAGGCCAAGCAACTTGCAAAGAATTCCAATAAAGTTTCCAACTTTATCTAACAACATTCTTTAAACTTGAAATTCAACTTTAACCAATATAGAACTCAAGACCAAAGTTTAATTCATACTCCTTGGATTACTTACCTTCAATTACAATTAAAATCCATCATTCAAAATAACAACTCAAGTTAGGATCTCCAAATCCACCAATGACAAACAACAATTATTCTCTACTCTTTTGACTTCAACATTTAGTAAACTCCAACAACACAAACGAAGTCAAACATTTTCAAAGACAAGTAACTGAGCCCACGAACAGCCCTAAACTAACATAACTACATTCTTCACCGTCTTTAGGGCAAAAATCAAATTTAGGGAACCGAACAATTATTTCCAGCAGCATAATACATTTTGAAATTTCAAGCAAGAATTAAACGCTGCAACATTCTCATCCAAACAACCAAAAAGAACGATGACAGTTTATCTCCAGCCATTTTCTATAATCGCAGCAGTTTAAACAAAAACCTAACAGTTGCACTATTGATGGCAACCATCAGAATCAAATTATCAAAACAACAATCCATTATCAGATCCTTTTCACCAAACAGAAACAACATCCAATATGACAGAAAATCTTAACACAAGATAATTTAAATAGAGGCATTTCCTTTGACATTATCTCACCAATAAAATCCAACAGAGCAGTAAGTCATTCATACGGTTCTTTCATCCAAAATCCAACCAAAATTTCCAAAAACTAATCAGAATCACATTCTGAAATCCATTATTGAATCAAAGGCTTAATGAGAATTGCTCACCCAACAGAACAGAACAGGATTGCGTTATGTTTACTTGTCGAAATCGGAACTATGCTCAGATCCGAAGCTGCCCTCGCCGGAGAATGTCCGTCCGGGATCTTTCAATTTGATCACTGTAAATCCACAACACAGATCAACCAACGACATCACAAATCCAATTTAACATCGGAATAAAAACTCGAATCAAAGACCTCACCCACTAAACCGAGCAAAATCGCGTCGGTTCACTCACCGAAAATTGGAAGAACACGCTCAGGGTTGAGCTGTTCGGTAGCCGGTGTCGCTCGGGATTGGAATCTCGCAGCCACCGAGGAGCGCTCGCTCCTCGCCTGATCAGAGTCGTCCATTCACGACCAACATTGTTGCAGCACCGTTGCTCGGAAGCCACTGGAAAACGTCGGTTTGCTCTCGGCCGGCGTCGCCTCAGCCGGACTCCTGCTCGCTGCAGTCTTTTGTCGCCCACAACCGATGATTCATCTCGGTCAAACGCCATCGCCGGAGGAGTCGCTCACTGGTCATTCGCCGGAGTCGTCGATCGTTCGTCGATCTCCCTCTCTCGCGTAGGATCTCGTCGGCCGAATGAGGAAACAGAGAGAAGAGGAATGCCCTAATTCCTCTTCTTTTTGTTTCTTATTTGTTTTATTTTATTTTATTTTTATAACAACTTAAACCCTAGACTTTACTGCTTCGAAGTATTTGGCAGGATTTTCCCCCCTTATTCTCCCTCTTTATTTTTCATCTTCTCATACTCTTATTTCACTTATTCCAACTCATTTATTTCTTTTATCCAATAATTTTCCTAATTTCTTTTCCATTAAAATAAATAAATGTATATACACAAATATTATACATTACCATTTTATATAGTCTACTCAAACTCCCAATTTAATCATAACATCGTCTAACGACTTTATAGTTCCAATTTGACTGTCAAACTTCGTTCCTTAATTGAATTCTTGGTTCGGAAAATTCTAATTTCACCTACTTTGACCAGTTGACCAAATTTGCATACGTGGCTGTTACATGACAATTCGGTATTTTCACGGCTTTTACACACAAAATCAACACTAACAGTAGCGTATTATCCAACCATTAGAGATAACGGTCAAACAATAGTTCACAATCGAGCAGATCTCTTTACATAAAACTTAACCCATCTCCATTGTTCAACAACCAACATACAGATTTGAAACTGAGTACAACAGGGAATTAAATTCTAGATTGCAGGGAAGATATCCATTTTACATGAAGCACCCGAAGCAACAACTCCAACTATCCATTATTTCCTCTCTTGGCCCTCAGCTCCAGAACATCACCAGCACTCCCCATCACTCTATAATTTTATAGAGTACCTCCTGTTACACTTCACTGCTGCATACCTATATTGGTAGAGAAGGCTGAAACATTACTCAATTCAAGGAAGGTGGTCCAATACACGATGGCCATGTGGAAATTCTTATCTTGCAGTCAGAGCATTTGAAACAAACCGGTTCAATTATGGACCAACAGAACTGGACCTGAACTGATGCCCTGCTCCAACCTTGCCAATTCGTCCCTGCCATCGCCAATTCGAAAATACCGAACACCCCCATCGCGAAACACCAGGGAGAAGAACACGAAATCAAAAACACAGACTTACCTCCACAGACGAATCGCAGCACCAAAATCGACCCATGCCCTAGCTCGCACGGTACACCCGTGACTGCCGCAGCAGCCTGCATCATCGCGGGTCGTTGCTCGTTTGCCGAACGTCACTGCGAACTCCCGTCGATCACTATCGTCTCCCTCCCGTTCGCTCTCTCTCTCTCTCTCTCTTGATTCCTCTCCTTTCCTTCTCACGGGTTCTCCCCCCTTTTCTTTCCCAAAAATTTCTTCTCCCCTTTTCTCTTCAATTAATGGACCCCAACCGAACCAAGCCATTCTTGAACTGAACCGGGCTAAACCGAACCAAAACGAACCTGCCCACTTAATTTTCATTTTAATTTTTCTTTTAGTTTAAATCATCATTTTACCCAATTAAATTCATCTTTAATAATTTAACTAAATCCTTCATTTAATTAAATTATTTCCAACCCAATTCCAATTCTCGACTTATTCCAAGAAGAAGAAGAAAAAGACAGACTATCTCAGTTCCTATTTAGTGTTGGTCTCGGTTGCAACAGTGAATAAAACTAGTACACTACAGGTAATCCTTTTCTATTCCTTGATATTCCTCCTATGATGACCAATTGGAATGAATGAAACTATTAGATGTTTTGCTGTGTTGAAGTTCTGATTTTGGATTAGAAGTTGGTGCTGGGATCTGTGTTGAATATGTGTTGATTAATTATCGGATTAATTAAATTAGATTAGGTGAATTATGGCATATTTGGTTGATATTGTGGAAAATGGATGGCTGCATATTCATTAAACTCGAATGGATTCTTCGCTGTTGAATGAGTTTAATTCTACATCTTACTCATTACTGAATCTGGATTGACTTAGCTTGGATTACATTGGATTGGAGTTGGGTGGATTGGATGATTGGTTGTTCTGTTCTGTCAATTATAGTTAAGTCTTTGGTTATGTGTTTTAGTTTGATTAGTGCTAAGTGTGTAGAAGTGATATTTGCTCCATGTTGTTTAACATCTGCTACTAAGTTAAGATTTGGAAATATGTTAAGTTTGGTTTTGTTGGATTCATAGCTTTACAATGCATATATTGTGCATATTGGTCATTATTGGCTATGGAAAGTATGGTTTCATGTTTGATTTTGTAAAGATAATGTATCTTAACAGATTGATGGAATGAGCTATATTTTGGGTTTGCTATTCCATTATATATCTTAAGGTCTAGAAATTAGTATTGTGTTGCTAGGAAATGAAATTGACTAAGGGGATTGTTATTAATGCATAGTCGTTATGGTTTTGAAGGTACAAAGAAAAGAAAAGGAACAGAAACGCGTTATGGACGCCAAGTAAGTGATACTTACTATGCCTTGGTCTTCGGACCCTACATCACAAGAATTATGATTGTATGTTGTGCGTTTACTAGATTTATGTTCTTTTAATGATATGTTTCTTAGCCATTTATTGCATATAGGATTGTATGAACTCACGTGCATAGCGTATGACATAATAATCTATATAAATAGGCGTGTGGAGGTTCGGGTGATCGGTGACACTTCCATACAGTAGCTACGTGGAAGCTAGGGTTCACCTTTACCCATTCTGAAATCCCCAACGTTCTCAGAACAAAAAGTACATACGGCATGAGGAAGATCATGATATGTTTATATGTAATTACTTGGCCACATCTTCCTCATGACCCCACGGTGTTTGTCATGTACGTACTTCAGATTAAATTGCATTGTATGATCATGCATATCACCTGCATTTCATTTTATCAATTACTGAGCGTTAGGCTCATTAGTTTAGGTTTTGTGATGTAGGTATGAACGAGCAACAGATGAACAGGTTAAAGACAGTTGATGAAGGATTTGCACGGGTGGATCTTGTGGCTGGCTGGGCTAAAGAGTAAATGTAAAGTATTTGAAAAAGAGTTTTATAATTTATTCTTTAATGTTTTGTTTTTATTCCACTGCATTTTCTACAAAGAATGTTATGATTTCTAAAAAGAAACTGAGAAAGATGAAAGAAACGGATAAAAGTGAAAGCAAAGAGTGTTAACGATTGGGTTTTTCAAGGAAAGAATACTCTAATGATTTTATAAAAGAAAAGTTTTGAATTTTACGCATTTTAATAAATACAAAAATACGGGATGTTACAATCGTGGTTGTGAGGGTCGTCGTGCTGCACCTCTATTGGTTCCACGTCGTTTTCCCCTGATTTAAATACTTTTTTTGTCTCTGATCTGCTATGATTCAGACGGATGCAGACGAAATCTTCGCGTCCGCACTCATCCCCAAGACCAACTTTTGCAGGCAAATCTTGAGGTCTTGGACGGGAGCTGGCATCCCACATTCGTCTGTACCATCCGTAGTCCAGATTCAGACGCCAGTCAGCATCCGTATGTACCGTCTGAATGTGTCCAAGAATTGGACAGATTCAAATCGGATGACTCTCTTTCTTGTTTGAAGGCATTCGCTATCATCCTAAAGTCTCCAGACTTAAACAGATTCGATGCGGATGCATCCTGTCTCATTCTTATCGTCCACGTCCTGTGTTTGAAACTCCTCAGCACTGTGAGGTTAGGACGCCAGATTGCGTCCCAAGTCGTCCCCAAGGCCTGGGCGACGTTCCATGTGTTCTGTAGTCGACGCTTCTCGTCCGCATAGGCGTCCGTATGCATCCTAATGGTTCAACAGTCCAATTCCTTTGCGTTTTCGACCAAGTTTTTATCAGAATTGATTTCTTCACGAAATTACAAGTCATAATTTAATGCGTAAAGAGACGATGTAGATACATCGTTTGATTACATATCCATTATGAACACCAATTCTTTCCTCCAAAGTTTGACTACATCGTTTAACGGAAAAGTTGGGATTGGGTTGTTACAAAGTGTGTAACCATTCAACCCAAGTAGGTAGTCCAATTGGGTGATCAGTCCGCACGAACTTGTTCTTGGGCTAGCGTCCCATACCACTAACCAAGAACTCATCCACTTGGTAGGGATGGGTGCCATGTCATATCTCATGCATTTAGCCTTGTTTTATTTTTCTTACATGTTGACTCATGCATAAACATACATTACCATTTGACCTGAAGACTTCACATCAATGCAATGTTAATAACAGTACAACAATTCTCCAAATGCCTATCCATTATGAACAGAACTATGTAACATACATGATGATTGTCAACATACTAGAAAATAACAGCAGTATATCTCCAAGGACAGAGTCTAACAGATCCTCAAACTATCCTTAACACCGTAAAATAGAACCATCTATAGCTATAAGAAATCTCCCCAAAATAGATCATCATCATCAATGAACATAGAAGTAAGTGCTGTAAACAAGGCAATTTATTGTCTAGGAAACCATCAGAAAGCAGTAAACAATACATTTCCAGAAGACAACTATTAAATTAAAAATAAACAGAGCATAATAACTACATATCCTCGAGCGTTCCTCTATAAAACAATAACAACGAATTCCAAATGCCTATTTATCATCCATAGAAACATCCAACACACATCGAAATCTCCAAAATACTATCAGTTAACGAAACCGTAATGAAAAACAGGGAAAACAAGACAACCCACCTAGCACTTTGCATTGTAGGATCAAAAGGCCAAAACACAAGCAACATTACTTACAGTTATCAGAAATATGGAAAAAAAATCTTGACCCAGCTTGGCCCAACTTCCCAGCATTGAAATATGTTCTCCTTTCAATGCTTTTAAACTAGAGTTAATACAGTCGCCTGTTGATAGAGTGATTCTCTTTTCCTCAAAATGTTCGCTATTTATATCCTTTGTTAGGGCGAGAAGATTGCCCATGGGTTTTCTTCGTTTGGGACGACGTCTCCCAGCAGAACCGAGCTTGTTGTTCACCGCCGGACATCCCACAACCCTTGATGGACGTCCCCTGAGCGTATCCTGTAGGCCCCATTTTGTTCGTCCCTTCATCCAACGATCGTCAGAGTGTCTAGTTTTTCCTTCAGATTCTCGCGTGCTTTATACATGGCATTCATCTAGAACAGACATCCCTCTTAAGCAATGGATGTCCCTCTTGTAAATCTTATAGTCCTCGAACACGTTACCTCCCTCATTTGATGGCCCTCCTTGCGTGTTCTTTTCCTTAGATCACTGCGTGCCTTGCACGTGATCTTTCTTATGTCAGTGTCAGACGTTAACGATGGATGTCCGTCGCTCACACACTCACGTAACCTCCCCTTCTTTCTCTCTGCAGTGGATGTCCTTAGCTGCTACAATAACAGACGTCCCCTTTTGGGCAACAAATGTCCCTCTCGCTAATCCAACGGTCCACAGTATGCCCAATCCTTCTTAGTTCCCATCTGATGGTCATCCAATGTGTCCTTTCCCATTTGAGTTCCCACGTGCCTTGCACGTGGTCCCTTCTTCTCTTACCGTTGGATGTCCCTCGTTGCTATAGGGCGTCTCTCTCTTGGATAACGTACGTCCCTCTTAAACAATGGATGTCCTTCTTTCTGATCCAACGGTCAGCATTCCATCCGATATTTCACAAGACTCATCTAGCAGCCCCTTTTTATTTTCCTCATATTGCCTTACACTGCTCTCCAGTAGACCACAAACGTCCCTTCCAGCCCACAGACGTCCCTCCTAACCCACTTGCATACTTATGCTACAATAAATCTTCCCCTGTTGCATATATATATATATATATATATATATATATAAACAAAATTCCCATATACTATCTAAAAATTCACCTAATTGCACCCACTAATAATAATCCTCGTACGAAAATAAACACATTTATCCCAACATAATTTCCAACTCTTCTTTCAATTTAATTGTTATAATCCCACTTAATTTCCCCAAATCTTTCTTATCTATCCCTTATAATTAATACTTCCTATGTAGATAGTACTCACCTGAAGTCCCATAAATTTCTATTTAATTTTCATAATCATAAAATAATATGCCCCATCAATAGGACTATCCCATAATTATTAAATACTTTGAATGAATCCTTAATCATTTTAAAATTCATCCAAAAGGAATTTCAATCGTTATAACCTAGTACAATGCGTTTTGGGTTAACCCCAAGAATAAAACCATGCGAGCTTTGGCCCAAAATGGAAAATATTATACTGGGAGCATCGGTGGACATTATAGGTAAGTAATGTCTTCGTTTTTGGATATTATACTGTAAGCATGAATTGGCCGCTTCACTTTGGTTATTTAGCATAATCTTGATGTTGTTGGATATTGTGCTGCTTGTTTTATTACTGAGAAATTGAAGATATTGGTTTGCATATTCTCTGCTACATAAATTGTTAATGGGTTTTACCGTATGGAATTATTGGGTAAGGTGGTTTTTGGATTGAGTTTGTCATTGTTGGAAATTAAGTAATGATAAGCATGAATGAACTTATGCTACTGTTTTGATATGGACGTGATTAGGACCATGTTCTGTTTGTTAGAATTATTGAGCATGTTAGTTAAAGGTAAGATTTTGTTGGTATCTATGCTATTGTAGTTTAATAAGAAAATGTTGAATATCCTGTTAAGTTAGACATTGAGTTTTAAGAGATTTAAGCTGGATGATAAGGTTGTAAATCTATAATAAGAAAGTTAAGGTTGAAGTTTTATTCGTTGAGGTGTTATTAGACATATCCATTTGATGTTGAGTTTGATAAACTATTGTTTATTAATGAATAGGTATTGAAGTGAAGAAACTTTAATTGCTAACTCTCTAAAGCTACGGATTCCAAGTAAGTGGTAATGCATGTGTTTTGTCCAAAAGGACCTGCATCACGGGAATTAGGATTGTTTGATGCCTTTATTTACTAGATATATTGGTTCTAATATTATTATTTGGGAGATGTACTGTTGATTGATTGCTTGGTGTGAATTGTATGTTTATTAGCTTTAAGTTCAGTTTCTTAGTTTGGAATCAATCATGTTTTAGGGATAAGTAGATGAACATGTTAGATAAAATTGTATTCTTGCATTCATGCATAAATGTTTCCCTAAAGTATACTAAAATGAATAAATGTAATCGAACATAAAGTATACAAAAATGAATAAACGTAAATAGGTGTATAGTGATGTGAGTTTTTGAGTTGGTCGCTTAGGTGTGTGCCAATGGATGGCCGCCTTGTGTGTAAGCCGCTCTACCTTGTCAAGTTAACATCTCTAACACTTGGATGGGTAATTGGAACTAATGGAACTGTAACAGAATTAAACAGAATAAATGTAAATAGATATTTTTCTGGTCCGATAGGTTAAGTTTGGCACAAAACCAAAGATAAGTAAATAGTTATTTTTGTGGTCTGGTAGGTTAAGCCCGGCACAGAAACAAAAGAAATTACAGTAAAAGCCTAAAGAAACTAATATGTAAAAGATAAATGAAAATGAAAGGGAAAACAAAAACATCATACGGACTTTAAAAGATGCATGTGTATTGCTTATTTTATGTTTATACCACTTACTGAACTTTAGGCTTATAGTTAGGTCCTCTGAAGTAGGTAAGGAGCCAATGATTGGATAAAGGTTGTTGATGACACAGGTGATGGGTGTTGCTGGGTTGAGCTATTTGTGCTGTTGGTGATGTTTACCCTGCTGGTTTATGGCTCAGGGATTGATTTTAATGTTCTAAGTATTTCAATTGTTTTAAATAATGTTTAGTTGAGACAAATGTTTTAAGTAGTTTTCAAGTATCAATGTTAGTTTACTTTGAATGTTTTCAAACTGGTGAATTGTATGGTTTTATATGGTTAAGACTTCTGCTTTATTTTACTCTGGTATTCTTTCACATAAGTGTTTTAAAAGATCAAAAATTTTATACGGTAAAAAGGTTACAAGATGTTACATCCGGAATTACCATAGCACAATGATTCATGTTTCCGTTGTCTCTCTCTATAAGCTGATCCACCATAGTGGTCAATTGACTGATGGTTTCATCTCTTCCATTCTAATTTCCAACATCCTCCTGGCCAGCAGCACTTTCTTGGCCGATGCCGGCTTCATTTCTCTCGGCATTGTTTTGCATATTTCCTTTTGCTCCCATACTTATTCTCTAATCCTACACATTTTCATATGATGGAGTATTAAACTTATTATTTTATAGAAAATTAATTAATTAAGTTATTTTATTTTATTATTATTATTATAATCATTGTTTTTTTTTTTCAAACTAATTATTTAGAGAAGTTTTAAACTAACAAAAAAATTTAAAGGAAAAATGACAAACCAACCATCATCCTTTTTTGTTAGTGAAAAAAGAACCCTCATCCTTTTTTTGCTAACAACTTAACCACTAAACTATGGAAAAACATCGCGGCAACCATCGCTGTTACGTTTACGATCAATGTCCGTCGACGACCACGCAGTCATGTTTCTCGGTAAAATCCGTCGACATTAACGCCAACGAAGACGCTGGCGATTCACTAAAACTATATACACATTCTAATTTTTATGCTAAAATTGCAATAATTGAAGCAATATAATTGAGAAGATGATGTCGGGAATCTCCAGCATAGTTCAGTACACAATTTTCACATTTTTAGTTTTCCGATCATCTTCTCGTCGTTGAAAGCAGTTTTCATCATTGTCGTTGTTGTCTAGTATCTCAATTCTGCCGCAGAACACTCGTCCATGTTACCAAGTCGTTATGGGCAGAACGATGTACTCACAATCTGCTGCAGAACGTCTGTTTTATGTTTAAGGGACGTCCGTTTCAGCCTGATTGACGTCGTCTTAAGTTCAGACATCATGGTCTCAAGTCCCTCAAACATACAATGGACGTCCGTCTGCAAACGGCAGACGTCCATCTCAACCTAAATGATGTCATCTCAAATTGAGACCATGTCATCTCAAGTCCCTCGAACATACAACGGACATTCGTTAGCCAATGACGGACGTCTGTTTCAGTTGAGACGACATCGTCTCAAGTTGAGACTACGTCGTTCAGGCTGGTCTTATGTTTAGACTACGTCGACGGACGTCCATTTTGTAATAAGGGACATCCGATATGGGAAGAGGGATGTTCATTGTAGACAGAGGGACGTCTGTCATCGCCATTTGGAAAATGACAAACTTCATCGTTGTCGTCCATTTTGATCGAGGGACGTCCGTTATTGATCCAAAGGCCATGAACCATCGTTCTAACGGGCACGACATGTAATATCCCAAACCTTCTTTGAGCTGAAGGCATGGCTTACGTGTGAATTTTGGAGATATTAAGAACTGAGTTAGACATGTAAAGATATTGGTCAAGAGAAACGTAATTGGAATAAGTGAGTTATGATACCCCATTAGATTCATAGTTAGATTATGAGAAGGATTGAAGTCAATTGGAGAATCAATTAGTGAAACTTGGAGTTATATTGGACGATATCAATTGAATTGATAGTCAATGAGAAATAGTAAGAGAAAATATATTTGGATGTATTTGGATATAGTAAGGATGGGAGCTAGTTAATAATAAGGTTAAAGATATCGAATTTATGGGAATTAACTTGGGTAATTTAAGACATTAGTCAAGTGATACATATTTGGACATCTAAGTTTGAATAGTTTGGATGAGTCATTTATTAAGAACATAGGTATATATATATATATATATATATATATATATATATATATATATTGTTTAGAATATATATATTTGGAGAAGATTGGCGGATGATTGTTTAAAAAAGTGGTTGATCATGGTGGTTGATTGAGATCAACCAGTGTGATCAACCTGGAAACAAGTAAATGGGTATGGAATATGGGTATTGAAGGGGTGGTTGATTATGGTGGTTGATTGAGATCAACCGGGGTGATCATCCTATAAACATAAAGTGGGTATTGATGATGGGTATTGTGAAGTGCGGTTGATTGTGATCAAATCACTTGTAATTATAAATGAAGAAATAATAATAAATTCATGCATGTCACGTTAAGGAATAATGTGAATAAAACATAATATTAAAGAAGGAGTGAACTCTGGTCGATCGCGGCGGACGTTCGGCTTGGGGAGATCAGCCGACGTCGATCGACCAACATAAATATGTGATGTTTCTGAATGAAAGTGTAGCGGCTGATCTTGGCGGTTGTTTGGCTTGGAAGAGAACAGTAGACGTGATCAACCGGCAATTAATGAAGAATATTTTGGAGAGTTTTAACCAATGAGAAATGAAGCGGAAAAGTTATCTGAACGTCTGGAGATTGAAAGGAATGAAGTTCTATCATATGAAGTTGGAAGGTTTGGCGTTATGGATGTTTGGACAATTAATGGTTACTGATCATTGATAAGCTTCATCCCATGGCCTTCCATCTTCCTCTAGAGTTAATGTTGGACGTTGGATAATTTGTCTATAAATTGTGAAGGTGGGACGAGTGTTTTACAGAGATGGGTCATAGTGTTACGCTGCTAAATCTATGAGAGAAACTTAGAGAGAGTTTTGTAAGGCCGTGAGGATCGGGAAGTTTAGAGTTAGAGAGAAGAAAGTGAAGGTGTGTATATTGGGTGCTAGAAACTGTAATGGTTGAGATGCCGTGGATAATTCAGTTGGTTTTGAAGGAGAACAACAGAGGGTGTGAACAGTGAGAATAATTGTGAAGTGAAATCCTTGGTATATAGGTATTAGGTATTAGTTTCCTCAATTTGTTTTCGGTTGAGTGATGGTGATATTAGAAATATTCTGTTTGTTGGATTTCTACTGGTGGATTAGTTATATTGTATTAATGTTTAAGTGAGAAATAATATTTTGTTTTGGGGAAATATTGGTGCAATTATTGCAAGCATGTATTATTAATTAATAATTATATATTCATGGGAATGTATGATTATTGGTTTAGGTTGTTAGTAATATCATGTGAAGCATATTGGCGTGGATAAGGTTGGAATAAGTATTGGATTAAGGGTTGTAATTATTGGATGAAGTGATTGTTGGAAAATAAGGTTCTTCAATATTATGGATATATTAGGAGGCATGTTAGTTGAAGCTAGAAGACTTTATTATTGGAGATTAATTATTAATAGTTGTATGTATTAATAATGGATAGGTTTCGTGAAAGAATCTTAAAGTGTAAAACCACTAAAGCTAAGGACTCTAGGTATGTGCTATTGCATGTGCTTTGTCCGAAAGGACATACATCTTGGGAAATTAGGGTTTTGTTTTATATTTATTTACTAAATGCATAAGTTATGTTATTGTATGAAAACATATGTTGTTTGTTTACATGTTCATTAGATTTAAGTTCAGTTCCTTAGATAGGACGGATCACGTTTTAAGGATACGATTAAGGAACACGTTAGATAGGATTGTATGTGCACGACAATGTTAAGACATGAAATCATAAAGTACACGAAAATGGAATAAATGTAAATAACAATTTTTGTGAACCGGTTTGTTACGCCAAGCACAGAAATAAAAAATAAGTAATAACTGTGGTCCGGTTTGATACGCCCGTCACAGATGTTTATGTGGTCAGATTTGATATGCCCAGCAGATAAACAAAAAAAAAATGAAACAATATGAGACAATAGAATGAAATAGTAAGATACGTAAATAGCTATTTTTGTGGTCCGGTTTGTTACACCTGGCACAGAAACCAAAGATAAACGACTGTGGTCTGGTTTGTTACGCCTGGCACAGATGTTTATATGGTCCAGTTTGATACGCCTAACATATAAATAATAAAAGACTTAAATAGTAAACGAATGTTTGTATGCTCTGGTTTGTTACGCCAGACATACAAACAATAAAAGACAGAAATAGTAAACGAATGTTTATATGGTTTGATTTGTTATGCCTAGCATATAAACAATAAAAGACAGAAATAGTAAACAAATGTTTGTATGGTCTGGTTTGATATGCCTAGAATATAAACAAATGAAATAACGATAAAAGACATGAACAATAAAAGAGAAACAAAACAGAAAACTTATGCTATGTTATAGAAATTGTATGTGAAATTCATGTTTTATGTTTATATCACGTACTGAGCGTTAGACTCATAGTTAGGTCTCGTTGATGTAGGTAAGGAGCTGATGAATGGATAACGCTGTTAAAGGACAAAGCTGGTGGAGTATTGCTATGTGGACATTTATACTATTGGCGACATTAACCTGTGGTTATGGCTCACGGAAAGGAATAATATTTTAAAAGGCTTTTAAGTGTTTCATGATTTCAAATAAATGTTTTAAGTTAATGTGTTCTTTCAAATGTTTATTTAAACAATGGATTTGGTTTAAATTGTAAAAGACTTCCGCTGTATGTTTTATAAGATTAAGACTTCTACTATTTATTACTCTGGTGTTCTATTACGCAATGGTTTTACAATGGTTTTAAAGAAAAGAAAAATTTTATACGGAAAAAGGTTACAGGATGTTACACGATGGATGTCTGCCGATAATTGATGTCCTTCGTCAGTCTGTTGGATTATTGTTGGACGGTTCTTGGCCTACGAATTTTGACGGACGTCTCTCATTGTCGCTGCCTTGGACATCTACATTTGATGGTCCTTGGCCGACGAATTTTGATGAACGTCACCCTTTGTTGCTGCCTTGCACATCTCCATTCGTTGTCATCAAGCCTTTATAGTTCGTCATCAAGCATCCGCGGTTCGTCGTCAAGCTTCTACAACTTTTCATCAAGCCGTCGCGGTTCGTCGTCATTAACGGCAAAAGTGACAGCGATGGATGCGGCATCATTTTTCCATAGTTCAGTGGTTAATTTATTAGCAAAAAAAGGATGATAGTTGTTTTGTCACTAATAGTAAATGATGAAGGTTGATTTTTCATTTTTCCTAATTTAAACTAACAAAGCAATTTAATTAATAAAATTACATTTACAGTCGAATGAGTATTCCACTATGAGTCTTGCATTACCAATAGTCTACAATATCGCGTTTGACCCGGTTATGCTCTGATACCAATTATAACACCGTGTATTTAAAACCTTATATTTTTCTTAGGCATAAATTTTTTTTTCTTTAATTTATTTAAAAACATTGAAGGAAAGGATATCAGAGTAGTCAAAGCAGAAATTAATAACAGTCTCGAAACATCATTTTAGTACTTTAAACAAAAGTTCATTGTTTAACAAAACATTTAAAAACCATAGTTTACTATTCAAAAATAACCAGTAGTACTATCTGTGAGCCATAATCCTTCATGTCAAACCTGGCCGATAAACCAAATGCTCAATATGCAATGCCTCCTCCTCTACTGGTATATAGGTGATATCATTACTGTTACCTACATCACAGGATATGCAATGCTCAACAAGGAATATAATGAAATGCAATGCTCAATGCGTGCTTATGCAGTCTATCTAAAAAAAGAACTTATTTTTCTATCTTTTATGTATTTACATTCACATTTCGTTTATCAGAGAAAGGATACATCATTTGGTCAATGTGGCTTAACTGTCACTCCATCCCTACCTAGGAGGAGTTGCATCCATCAGGAGTGTCATCACCTGTGACCGTTAACAATCTCCTCAGTCTAAGCATTGAGGATTACTAGTACAAAAGAAATGATATATCATATGGTCCATGTGGCTTAATTATCACTCATCCCTACATGGGAGGAGTTGCATCTATCAGGGGTGTCATAACTAAGCACCGTCACCTACTTTACCAAACCTCTACATGCCTATTTACGTTTACTTTAGTCATTTCATTAACATGCCATGCGTATGTTGTAACACCCCGACTTTTTATTGGAATTTAATAAATATAATTGGAGTATAATTTGGGGATTTTAGATTAAATGGATGATTATTGGGATATTAACAAGGACGTAACCGTTCGGGTATAATTTAAGAGAATATATTAAGGTTTAATTGATAGAAATCAATTTAAGAAATATAATTAAGAAATTTAAATTTGACCTTTAATAATCTTTGACAATATTTGGAATAAGTCGGGAGTTAGAAATTGGGTTGGTTAATATTCGATACGAATATTTAATGCAAATATATTTTAATATTAATTAATTAGGATTAAAATGGGGAAAATTAAAAGAGAAATTAAGTGAAGAAGGGAGAAAGAGCTGGACCGGTTCAGCCAAACCAGTTCAATTCAGTCAAACAAGTCCAAGAAATAATTTAAAGGAAGATTAAAAATTAGGTTAAGTGCTTTGTTGTTTCCTGAAGAGAGAAATGAGAGGCGAGAAAGAGAAAGTGGGCCGAGAGATGGATGGAGATCGGGAGAAGGGCGAGTGCGCTCGACGGACGACGAAGCTCGGGTTCGGAGGCGGTGTCCAGATGAACGGTGAACAAATGGCTAGTGACAGTGTGAAGCGTCGAACTTTGCGGGATAGACAACGTCGGGTTGTCGGATTTGGCATCGACCGTCGGTGCTCTGTCGATTCCAATCGATGATGGCACGGGATGGTAGCAGGGTGGTGTTCGGCCAAGGAGGACTAGCGATGAACGACTTGGGACGGATGCGGCAGTGGCTGGCGGTGGTTGTAGCTCGGGTTGGCTGTTCTCGAATTACTCAAGTAACCTAACATTTCTTTGATTTTATGTTGGTCTGCAAACTGGAATGGATTGATGTTCAGATTGGCTGTGATTTTCCTTTGACTACAAGAAGCCGTTTGTGTTTGTGTGATGGGTTGACTGTAAGGAATGATAGAAGAATGGATGTGTTAAATTGTTGGGTTGTTGTCTGCTATTGGTTGAATTCAGCGGAGAGATTGTGTTTGGAAAATATAATTGGTTCTCTGTATGTATTGTGTTTGGATGATATGCATAAGAATTATAAGGATTTCTTTATGTTGTTTGGTTGGTGTTTCAAAAGCATGAACATGTTAGAAATTAGGCATTTCTGCAGGTTACACTCTATTAATGGATGAAAATAAGTACTCTGTTTGTTGTAATGAAGGAGATGTTGGTTAGGCTAGAATTTAGTAAAAACATGAATGAACCGTAGGAAGTGGGGAAACGTTAATTTGATGCTCTGAATCATATGGTTGGATGATTGTTGCTTTGAATTATATGCTCAACATTGATGCATGAATATACTCTGCAATTGGGTGGGTTGTAGAATTGTGAGATCTAAGTTAAGTGTTTCGCATAATAGATTGATACATGCTAATTAATATGTTTTCTATTGTTGGATATTGTTTGGATGAGTTATGAAGCATACGTCCTATAGTTTTACTAAATAGACTAGTTTGTTGGCATAGATTATGTTTTGTTTAAGGTGTTAATGGGTTCCTGAAACTACTATGCAATTAGGATATGAAAATGATAAAATTTTTGAAGTCGTAATCATTAATGATAAACATTTTGATTATGAAGGCGCTGGCAAAGGAAGGAGGACAACTCTTAAGTGCTAAACGCATTAAAGCTTCGAGGTAAGGAACTTGGGTGTGTCTTGGCCATTTGGAGGCCCTACTCCACAAGTAGAGTGTGTGTGTTTTGTGTTCGTTCTTCAAATGTTTACTGTTAGTTACCTCCTTGGATGACCTTCTATGATAGTTCTTGCAGATTTGCGTAGTTCTTCTTGCTGCTACTAGTGGTTATTCTCTGTTATGTTTTCCTCGTTGATTTCTCATTGTGAATCATTACAAGCTCTGTGATATTTCCTTTCGTTGTTTAGCTCTGTTTTACTGCCTATTATGTGATACGAATGCCTTGTTGAAAGAAGTGATGAATGCGAGAAAGGTGATGAATGTTGAGAGTGTGAAAGACGAGTGAATATGTGAAGTCTGGAATAAGTTAGGAAGTCTATTTTTCATATTGAATGGTTACTTGCTGTTTAGTTTTTCTGCTATCATGCTGTTATTTCCTTGCTAATGTTTGTTCTGCCATCAACTGATCCTCTTATTTCTCTACTCTAGTATGCTTACTTGCTAATCAATTTAGTTAAATGTTAATCAATAAATGCTAATCCATTGAGTATGTTAACCAACTAATCAGTTGCGCATGTAAAACGACTAAGTCTATTAACTAGCATGTTCGAATCAACTAACTAACATAATCAGTTAGCATGTTTACTTGTTTAAATATGTTGAACTAGTTGGGCCTATAAACATGATTGAACAGGACATATATAATTAATTATACTTGAGCATGTAATTAATCAAAATGATATTAGCATGTTAAATTAACTTAGTCATGCAATGCTTACTTATTAACTAGATGCTTGATTTATTAACTAAGCTAAGTTATTCTGTGAGTTGATAATACCATGCATGTGTTAAATTTCTAAGCATGTTTAAATGTTAATTAGAATTATAATTTCAACTACAAATTGAGCATGCTAATTAATTTAACTAGAGTGATTAAGAGCGTGTTAATTGACTCAATTGGAGTAATTGATTAGACTTGAACTTGTTTAGTTTATTAATTTACTAACTAGTCGCTGAATAACCAGTTTAAGCATATTTAACTAGTTGTGTAATGAATAATCAATCATTGAGCATGTTTAGTAATTAGTATGTTGAATTAGTTGAGCATGTCCACATGTTAATCAATTCAAGCATGTTCAATCAATAACTAAACCTTGAGTATGTTAACTAATTTGTTGAGCATGTAATTAACTAGGATAATAACTAGACTATTAAATATAGCATGTTTGACTAATTAAAATAAAAGTATGCTTAACCAACTAGAATAAGGATTATCAATTGACAACCATGTTTCCGTTATTCGTTGTCTACAGCATGTTTCCATGTTTAGCCTAACTTAGTTCAATGAGCATGTTTAGTCAAATTGTAATTTGTCGTATGTTACTTTATTGTATCATCTTGTTCACTCGTTGCTTCAATTCGATATCATAATTGTTTCCTGTATTTATGTATGCTTTCAATTATTGTTATTCATTATATGCGCGAGTTCAATTATAGTACTTTACTTCAATGCGCATTTTAATTTCCGTTAATGTACGTTATAATGCATTATGCATCATGTTAATAGAAACCCTTAGGGAGTGCCACTTTGGGTGGTACTCACACATGCATGAGTGAGGAAAAATGTTAAGGAATAAGAAAAAGAATGTTCGTGATGGGCAGGATACGCCTATCACCAAAGAAACCCTGAAGGTGGGATACGCCGGAAGGGAAGAAACCTTGAAGGGGGAATACGCCAGAAAGGGAAAGAATACGGAGTTGGGGTAGATGGGTAGTTCGGATCTAACTTGGCAGCTAAGATACACCCTCACCTAGTAGGGAAAGGGACTAGTACGCACACAAGAGGTTAGAAGCCGATCAAACTAGGTCATCTCAAAGGACAACCTCCAATCTCCAGCTCGAAGTACGAGTAATGGACCAATGAACGTAATGAAATAATTGGATTGGGCGGCCCCCATTCCAAGAGGAACTAAAGAGAGACATGTATAATTGTTTTTCCCCATTTCCCTACTGGGCGTAAGCTCACGTCCTTACTTGTGGTGTAGGTACAAACGATGAATAGATAATGATAGACATATATATATATATAAGAACGACGAACAAATAACTAAGCAGAGGTGAAGGATTTGCACGGACGAGATTGGGGCTGGCCAAGCTAAAGGGTAAAATAAGAAACGGTTGTTGTAACGACCCAGATTTCTTAACCATTTTAAAAAAATGGTCAAACCTTTCCTTAAAAAAAATCTTTTCATAAAAAGGACTATCAGAGTGCGAAAATTCGATCGTTACCAAAAACTCATTTTATCATTCATTAAATAGTGAAGAACTATTATTTATGATTTGTGGAAGCGATATAAAAATTCATTCTTAAAAGTTGCGGAAGCATAGCTAAACAGAAACCCAACTTACGAAAACTGTCATTTTGTCAAGGAAAACTATGACTAACAATTTTTGGGGAAAAACACAATTTAAAGCATCAGATAAAACGATAATTTAACTTTAAGTGTTTAAATTTCCAAAGATAAATCTATGTACTATTCTGGATAACATTCGATAAGGGTAAAAGGAAAATTAATGTTCACAAAATGAGTTTTTACGTTAGCCGTTACAAAAGTTTCTTCTTCTTCATTACTTAGTGACGTACTACTACTCCGCTGGCGTCTCTATCGTATCTATCATAGGCTCCACTAGAATGGCCTCTACAACTCCTGGCATAATCACTTCATTACCTATACCACAAGTAAGGACATGAGCTTTCGCCCAGTAAGGAAATCGGGAAAAACAATTATGCATATCTCTCTCTTTAATTCTTCTTGGAATGGGGGCCACCCAAACCAACTCTTTTATTACGTTCATTGGTTCTTGGTTCTTTACTCATACTTCGAGTTGGAGATTGGAGGTTGTCCTTTGAGATGGCCTAGTTGATCGGCTTCTAACCTCCTGTGCACATGCTAGTCCCTTTCCTGACTAGGTGAGTGTGTATCCTAGCTGCTAGGCTAGATCCGGACTACCCATCTACCCCAACTCCCTGGTCGTCCCCTTTCTGGCGTATCCCGCCTTCAAGGTTCTTCCCCTTCAGGTGTATCCCGCCTTTAGGGTTTCTGCAATTCCGGCGTATCCTGTCAGAGGGTTTCTTTTAGTGATGGGCATGTCCCGCCTATCCTAAAACATTCTTGTTCTTAGTGGTTTTTCTCACTCATGTATGTGGGTACCACCCCAAGGGGGTACCCCTTACTTGGTTTCTATTACCGTGAACACAACCTAGCATTCACACATATAAGGAAAGTAGACAACAATGCTTTAAGGAATTCACAATATGTATAAGATGTAACACAAGTAACAGAATAAACTTGTACATATCGAAGGTAATATCAACGCATAACCACTAGGAGAAAGCTAAACATACTAATAATCGCCCAACAAAAATAGGAACAGAGCATGCTTTTTAATGCTAAATATTAACAACGAAGAATAATCAAAACGAAATGGTGAAACATGCTTTTTAACAATTAGATCTGCAACAATATATTGAACAAGACGGTGAAAACATGCTCCTTAAATGATAACAATCACAATAAGAATTAATGGAAAGAAAACAGCGAGAACATTCTTGTTAATCGACTACAAACAGCAGTAATAATACTATCCAAACAGAGCAGTGATAAGCATGCTTATTGATGACTAGAATGGCAGCAAAATGTTAAAGACCGAACAATGAAACATGCATCTTAAACGGTTATCTGCAGCAGCAGCAAAAATATCGAAACAGGGTAGTTGAAACATGCTTTCCAAAAACTAAAAATAGTAGCGAATAACTACGTGTAATACAGAAACGATCTTCTTAGAGTACTTCTAAACGATAGCAGAAACAATCATTTAAACATGCTTTTGTACAACAAGTATAACAACAGCATCTAACAACAAAATGGAACTACAAAATGTGCTAAAAGCAGAGGTGTAGTGCATGGGAAATGAAACTGCAGCTCATGTCTCATAATAATAGGGTACTTACATAGATATTAAATGAATGCTTCGAAATTTAACTCATATGATTGGAATATAGTTGCAGTAAAATCACAGTAAGGTATTACGATTTACGGTTTTAGTAGTCACAATGAGAATATATATATATATATAAGGACAGTCCATTTCCTTTGTATTTTTAACTAAGTTTTTATCCGAATCGGATTTCCCACAAAATAACAAGTCACGACTCAACACATATAGGGACGATGTACATATATATTATGCCCATTTTTACTCTCAGAGTTTGATTACATTGTTTAATGGAAAGATTTAGGATTGGGTTGTTACAGTTGTAATCACATAAGTTTTATTATTCTGTACTTCATTGTTTAGTTTCCCCTTTAAATGATTCATTTACGCTTCCGCCATGTTTTACAAGGATTTATTTCATAACACTTGCACATTTTATCAATTGGTCTTTCATAACGAGTTCATTGAAAGAGTCAGTAGCGATTTCGGTGAGACGCACTCTGATATGTTTTGCTTTAAAAAGAAAAATTTCAAATTTTCACGCCTTTTAAATGATTTACGAAAAATCGGGTCGTTACATATGTCAACAATTTCATAATTCCAAATCATGATGTGTGTATGTTATACAATATTCAGGTCACAACAATATACAGAATACATACAAAAAAGGAAACATAGCATTACAATTGTGAGATAACACTCCATTGTCAAGCAAAAACAACTCATTTCTTTCATATAGCATTTTATCAATGATTTATAAAAACAACGCAGAGATCAATTATGTTAGAAAATGAGTATTAACATAATTTTGAAATAAATCAGCAGAGAGTACTCATACACCACAGAGAGCAACTTACAACACGGAGGATAGTTTATCACTAATAGCGTAGAGCCAAACCAAATCCAAAATAATCTGAGAATACAAATAACATTCTCTTTCACTTTTTGGCAGGGTATTATTGCATGAATAACTTAACAGAGAACTTCATATATTCCTCATCATCCAACACCTTACAGTCAACAACAATTCACATAATATTATTGAGTTTCCCAATTACACAGAAAAGGCAGTAGCTAAATCCTCTAACAATAGCAGAGTAACACTTTTCATTAGTAACCAACAACAGAGTAAATATCCATTTATCTTTGTAACAAGGAATTGTTGAGTGGATAATTTAATAGAGCTTCATCATCCAAGTTTCACTACCTACGATAAAACATAGATTATTATCCAACTTCTCAATCCAACTATAATTGACAATAGAAAAGATTCATTTATGGAAGTAGATAATATTTCACAGCAAGGGAACAAGGTAATTTCCAAACAAATCACACATTCCTGTGATGTAGCCTCCACTGGCCAAACATCATTCCATTCCTTACCTTTTCTTTGTAATGCTTCACTGCAAAACTCCCTCCTTCGCACCAACAGCTGCTCACTATGAAACCAAGGCCGAGGAATCAACCTTTCCCCCTGCTTCTCTTTCTCTCTCTTTCTCATTCCTTTCACACCATGTTTTCTATAAATATAAAAACTAGAACACACATCTCTTTTTTCTCTTTCCCTTCTTCCTTTCTCTTTCTCTCCGCATCGCAAATTCTCCTTTTCTCTCACACTCTCTTTCTCCTCGGTGTAACCACTTCTCTCTCACTTTTCTTTCTATAATTAAAAAAAATCTTGCCAGTGCACTTTTATGCCTTTGTTAAATAGAGGAGAAATTTCCCAGCGAACCTTGCGGGAATCCAGATTGAAGTGCCCCAACACAAATTTGCCACGTGGATATCTTATCGTTTAGGGAGAATCGAGGTTAAACCATCAAGTGAAGCACAAAACAAACAAAACAACCACTATTGAAAAATAGCATTTTCAAAAAACCATGTGGCACTGGTCGATCATTTGATCAACCGCTCCCATGGGAAAATCACCTTGATCGATCGGTCTGCCTTCAAAACCAAATCTTTCCATATGCTCAACCTCTCCCACATGAAAAATAAATTTTTCATTCTCAAGGTTGATCATCTGCACAACCTTTCCCACATGCCAAAATACTTCCAAAAGTGCTCTTCTCTCTCATCCATTTTATTCTTTATCTTAATTTAATACTTCTTTTATCTTAACTTTATATTTTCTATGATCAATTTTTCTTCTGTGAAACCTGCTCTTTTGTCTTCAATACTTCTTTTTACTTAATTTAATTTACATTGCTTCTAATTTTATTTGATACCTAAATTAATCCAACAATACTTCTATCAAAATTTTATTCCTTAATTAATCCAACAATACTTCTATCTTAATTTTTATACTCATTTTCAATGCATTTTATCAAGTGTAACATACACTATTATCATGGAACACATTTCATTTTTCCAAAACATATATTCCATGAAAATTCCTTGCATTCTACATGGAGGGATTTATTTGGGTCTTACAGGATGAATATTGATATGACAGTTATTGAGAAATAATGACCCTTGAACTTAAAGGTATCATCGTGAGTCTATCATGGAAATATGTCAAGTATGTTTCTTAAAGTTTATGTTAAGTCTCCTAAATCAAAGGTAGATGACTTGGTTGGTAAAAAGAAAAAAAAATTAAAACTTCTATTACAATAATAACTAACTGTTGATCGGGACTCGAACATGGAAGAATATTAACCCTTAACTTCAAAGGTTGCCTAGGGTGGGAATTTTATGGGAGTAGGTCAAAAGATTTTATGATTTATTAGACCTCAAGAGATGTTAGTAAGGAGCATTCTAGAATTTTTGGATGGGCTATCGGGATGCAAGGAATTCCTAAGGCATTGAAGAAGACAACAAGTTTAGTAATATCAACGTTGAGGTATCTTTAGATGTAATTGGTTGATTGTTGCTCTTTTACGCAACAGGTTGTGATTGTTGGATAAGTTACCCCTTCAAGTTGAACGATTAATGAGGCAATACTAGTTATGACTCACCATGGGATATAGCAAGAGAAGTCGGGAATGGCTTAAGAAGGTGAAGACTAGTATCATGGATGGAAGGAATAAACTTGGAGTGCTAAAGAATGATAGTGAATGTTCGAAAAAAAATTAAGTGTTCGTGCTTGGATTCCAACACATTTATAGACATTCGAAGATAAAAAGAATGAGCAAATAATTAAATCACAATGATTAGAATGAAACTTTTCATGTATTAAGGGATGCCTCAAATTTACTCAACGAGCTTGAAACGAAAACATAATGTAAAGGATAAAATGACAATGGGTACTTCACTTGCATTTAGTCAACCCTTCGAGCAAACAAATGTTTGACTAAGGAGACCATCCTTGGAATGATGAACAATATGGATGAACAGAATAGCAGTCTAAGTTTGATAAAAAAGAAATTCTAAAATTTCTAAATTCAAGCGTAAGGACTATATGAAGTTTTTTTTTTCTAATGTTGGATTAGGAAACACACAAAAAATTAAGGAAGAGGAGACAATGAAAACCTGCCCTAAGGACTTATTCATCGTCAGGCAATGCGTACACCTAGTGTAGAGGAATTGGTGGTGCATACTATAATATCTCAAAATTTTGTTAAGCTAAGTACAAGGTTTATGTGGTAATTTTGGGATGATAGAAGCTGAATTGGATGATTTGAAGATATTGGTCAAGAGAAATGTATTTGGAATAAGTGAATTATGATACCCCATTAAGTGCATAATTAGCTTAAGGGAAGGATTAAGGTTATTGGAGAATATGTTGATGATACTTGGAATTAGAAAAGATGACATCAAGACTGAGTTAGTGATTGACAGTTAGTGAATTAGTAAGAGAAAGTATATTTAGACATATTGGGATATTTAATGGATATTGTAAGGATTGAAAGCTTTAGGGTAATAGGGTTCTTATCATTTATTGGATGTACTTGGATATAATGAGGTTGAAAGTATAGGATTTATACTATTTTGAGGGCATATTGGAGTTAATTAAGAATAGTGTGAAGGAAGAATGGTGAAGTATATAGTATAAGTTGGTAGATGATATAAATGTTCATATATATATATATATATATATATATATATGGATTTAGTGCATAATAGTTTGGAGAAGATGAAGTTGTATGGAGGATATTACAATTACAATTAAGATGTTAGGTTATGGTTACAATATATAAATATATATGTATTGATATATATAAGGTATATGCGTGTACATGGCTGTCACGTTAGGGAAATAGTGTATATGTATATGAATAATCTAGAGAATTAAACAAAAACAAATGGTTTGGAGACGGCGGTCGATCGACCGCCCTGAAAATTGAAGTTTTCTGAAGAATCTTGGTGGTCGTTTGGCTGCATGGTGGTCGATCGACCATTGAAGAAAATAAATCGACCGCCATTTATTGAACATAATGAGGAAACTAATGCTGATGATGAAGCGATTCATTGTCTGAACGTTTGGATGCTGAAGGGTTGTGTCCCATGGCCTTCTATCTTCATCTAGACAATGAAGAGTCGATGTTTTTGCCTATAAATAGAGAGGTGTGGTCGAGAGCTTTGGAAGAAGGAAAAACTAAGGGGTTACTCTGCCAAATTGTTGGGCGAAACCATGAGTATTTGAAGATTGAGGTTATGGTGATTTTATGTGAGAGTGAGTGATGGTTCACTGAGCTTGTGTTGTTAAAGAAGTTGAGTGAGAAAGAGACAGTCTGAGGAAGGGAGAGTTCTTTGTTTTTGGAGTGAAGATGTGTGATGTGTTTTGGAGAAAGAGAGAAATTATGAGGTTCTCTTATGGAAAGAAATCTTGGACAGAGAGGATCGCGAGAGTAATGAACTGTGAGGGGTCTGGGTGTAGGTATTTCTAGTGTTCGTGTGTATTCTAGTAAGCAGAACTCTTTCATACTTTTGTAGATTTATGTAGAGTTGTTGAGATAGAGATATAGAATTGTTAGGATATCTATCGCATGAATTGCTGCATTTCTATAGTTGGATGATGGAAATTAGTGAGTTATTATATTGGTATCAAAGTTATCTTATCCTCTACATGGCATGAATAAGTGGTTGTTTCCTTTCTCTGCCGCTAAACCTATCCCTTGTGAAGGTGTTGGTTTTCTAACCTGTTAATAGCATAACCCTGATGAGGTCAATTCTATGAATGTTATGCTCCCGTTATTGATAATAGTTGTTAAGGCTATATTATATTGCTGAGTTGTGATAGATCCCAAAACTCCAAGACTCAATCTGAGTAAAAATGACAATCGGCAATACTCAAAATCCGACACTGAAATTAGAATGCAGAGAACTCAATCGCATATAGGCTTTGGTTCTCAAATTTATGGGGCAAATAGTTAACAAATAGAATAAGGACACCTCCAAAAACCACCTTTAAAAGCATCGCATAAATGAAGTTATGCGTGAGAGAATCTGGACTTCAGAAATGGAAATTGCGTAAAAAGTGGTTTGCGCCTCTGTTAGCAAAACAGGCATAACTTTAAAAATACGAGTGCAAATCAAGCAAAAATACCAAGAATTTCACAAGGACAGGTAAGCCAATAATCTAAGATAAAAATATAGCAGTATCCTTTAGGGAAAATGGAAGAAAATCATGTGCCAAGTTGGACCACGGATTCCCTCGGATCTAGGGTTTGCAGAAAAACAGTTTTGCAGTCCTCTCGATCAAACGTGCGTAACTCAAAATATATGAATCCAAATTAATAACTTTTACCCAGAAAATCACCACAATAAAGAATACAAGATCTTCAACTCAAAATATAGCAGGGAAATTAAGGAAAATCAAATAGAAATGGAATACCAAGTTGGTTCATGTTCTCCCACTTGGCCGAGAGAGGCAACTAGTTTGGGTCCTTTGCAAAAAGGCCACTCCACCTTAGGTTTGCTACGTTCTTTTATCTTCACACGCCAGTGGACACCCTCAAACGAAGATATTGTAAAAGATAGTTCAAACCTCCCTCCCAAGAACACACAAGAACAAATGAGGGAGATGGTTTGGTGTAGGTTTGCGTTGAAGCTATCCATCCACCTAGGGTTGGAGAGAGCACAAGCTCTTCAGAATTTTTGCACAGAAAAATGGATGTTCTAATATTCCATTAGGGTTCCATTAAGGGAGACTAAATACACCCTTAATGAGAATAAAAGAAAGTTAAAAAAATGCCCTTAAGTTCGCATAAAATGGGTATGAGGGCTCGGTTTACATGCAAACCGAGCACCTTAAATCATAAGACAATAAAATGAAATAAACCATCAAAATAAATCCTAATCAACATATAATCATCTACTAACAATTAAAGTAATGATTTGACCTAGAAATTTCAATATGATGTTCTTTAATCAACCTTGTTTTCATCGATCCAAGTGAATTCCTCCACGCTGAGAAAATGCTAGCCGAGTCGATTGAGAATTACAAGGCTCCATGAGAAACATATTGATTTATTTCTAATTTCTCCAAGCATGGATCCCTCCTCAAGTTTCCTTAACAAAGCATTTCCTACAAAACAATAACGCATTAGATAATTAGTGGACCTCATGGCACAAGGTCACATGATAGGGTTTTTGGGGCACATCAGGTTGTTGGTTGAAATGTTAGTGCATTGAGTTATTCCATTGAGATGATAAGTTATAGTGTTGAGGGAATAATTAATTGGATGAGTTATCCATTTATATTTTGGATGTTGGTCATGATTAAAAGATTTAACTGGAAGGGAAGTGAGTGGTTAATATAAGTTATTGGAGGAATGGGGTTCGTTGACAGTTTGGTTTAATGTTAACGTTCAAGATCATAAATTGGGAAATAATACTATAGTGAGAATTTGGATAAACTTGTTAGCAATGGGTGAAGTGATAAGCGTATAAAATAAGGAATATTGTTATGCATGCTGGTCGGTGAATTACTATTGACATCCATATGCTTAATTATGAATAAGTATTGAAGAGGAAGAATATTTAAATGCTAACTTCGTAAAGCTAAGGACTCCAGGTAAGTAGTATTGCATTTTTTTTTGTTTGAAAGAGCCTACATCACGGGAATTAGTGGGTGTTTTGTTTGATGCTTGTTTACTAGATGCATAGCTTATATTATATTTGAAGACGTACTATTAAATGATTGCTTGTATGTTTATTAGATTTAAGTTCAGTTCTTTAATTAGGAAATGGTGCACATTTTATGGTTACGACAATAGACACGATAGATAAAATTGTATGCTTGCATCTTTGTTCCTAATGCACATGAAAGTACAAATGTAACTGAATTGCAAATAAAAGTAAACATAAATGGTTAGTTTTCAGTTGAGTTCAGAGACTTGAGAGGTTGCTCTCACGTGGAAACGAATCACAAAATTAATAACAATAAAAGACAATTAAGTAAAAGAATACAGAGAGAATAGCTTGAGTTTGTTAGTTTGTTCTCGATTGATGTTGAAACAGACCGGCTAATGGTAAGTGAGGCCATTAGCGTTGATGCACATGGCTGTTAGTGTGTTATCGATTGATGTCAGAACAGATTGTTGTACATTGATGTGTACAACCGCTAGCAAAGCATTCGGTTGATGCTGTAGCTGCTTACCAGAGGTGAACTCGTTTGGGTGGGTTTGGAAACTGAAGAGGTTGCTCTCATCCAACAGGCGGATGAGTTCAGAAACTGAAGTGGTTGCTCTCACCCCAAATTATAAATAACTCATTTGGGTGAGTTCGGAAATTGAAGAGGTTGCTCTCATCCAACGGGTGGGTGAGTTCAGAAACTAAAGAGGTTTCTCTCACCCCAAATTATAAATAACTCATTTGGGTGAGTTCAGAAACTAAAGAGGTTGCTCCTATCCAATGGGTGAGTTAGTTCAGAAACTGAAAAGGATGCTCTCACTCAAAGAGATAATTAAAGGAAATAAAAGACAGATAAACAAAACAGAAAGCTATATGTGTTTGAATAATATTACATGAGCACGTTTTGCTTTTATACTACTTACTGAGCGTTAGGCTCATAGTCAGGTCCTGTGATGTAGGTAAACGTGGATTGGAGGATAGATGCAGTTGGTGAGACATTTGTATGTTGAAAGCTTGGTGACTGGTTAGGCTAAAAGGTTAAAGAAAAAATGTAATGATTGGTCATAATGTTTTAAGGAAAATGAACCTTTGATATAGTATTTTGTTAAGAAGTTTTCAAATTGTGTTTGATTCTTCTGGTATTAGATACAAGTCTTCCGCTGTTGTAAATGTTTTAAAGCTTTACAATATTACTTGTTTTAAGTAATAAATGGTTTAACTAAAAGGAGTTTATTTATGCACTTTTTATTAAAGTTAGTTTTCAAATATAAAGTCTTCTGCTGTGATTTAAAAGAAAAAGTCATCAAAATATTTAGTTTTAAATTGTAATAATAACCGAGATGTTACACATACACCCAAACTCTTAACTATGAAGTGTATAGCACATGTTTGGTGCAAGCGGGGGTGTATTTGCTTTAGTGAGTCTGCCAATTTTAAGTGGGATGTCACTAACTTGGCTGACGTTAATAAATAGTTAAGAGGTATTCCATGTAGTGGAGGAACGACGAGTAATGATGAGTTATGATTTTAGATGATTAACGAAGTTAGAACTAAACATCAAAGAACTATTAGATGTTTGGTGTCAAATGTACAAAAGGAAACCCATCTGGTGGATTTGGAATGGGACATGCATGGGAATCATATGAGTGGATTTGGTCATCTAACCGAGTACTAATCAACTTGCCCTAAGGAGGGGGAAGGTGTGTCAAGAGTTTTACTCTAACTAGAACTTATTGGAAAGCAGCACACTGTGATGTTAACTGGGTTGTTTTGGTCGTGTTATTGAATATGCCAGCTAGACGAAAGAGTTAGGCATATTCTATAATATCCAGAATTTTAGTAATGCTAAGCATACGATTTAAGTGATAGTTCTAGGGGTATTAGGAGTTGTAATGGACAATTAAGGTACTGATAAAAAGAAACATATTTGGAAGAAGTAAATTATGATACCTCGAATTATGTTCATATTAAGCTTAGGAGGATGATTAAGAGTTGACTTGGATAATTTATGTGTTGGTCAAGGAAAATACATTTGGAAAATAGTGAACTACAATACCTAAGTCATTGAGAATAATAGAGTTGATAATATTCAAGGACATTGAGTTTAGTAAAGAATAAAGTAAAGGAGGAATGGTGGATCATATAGTATAAGTTTAAGGATAGTTTGAATGATTTGGAATATTGTGTTTTGCTATAGATATATATATATAGATTCAAGATATATTGGAGAATCAGAGAATTGGAGAATTATATATATATATATATATTTGGAGAAGAAGAAATATATGGCGGTTGAATGTGGCAGTTGATCGATTTAGAAGGAGTGGATCATCAGGCATTGATGAAGTTGTGAATTTGTGATTTGCGATCGATCGTCCAAAGGAATCAATCGACCGGTGATCTAGAAAGTCGCCAGAAATGGAAACGCCATTGCCTGGAAGCTTCTAGGTTCGACATTGGACTTGTCTGGATGATCAAGTGTCCTTTCCCTTGGCTTTCCATCTTCAGTGGAACACTAAAGGGTTGATGGATATGGCCTATAAATAGAGACATTGGAAACGAGAATATCACAATAAGAGAAAAACTGTGGAGACACTCTGTGATTTTTGAGAGAGAGAGAGACATGTTGTGTTGCGGCGTTTTGTGAAGGAGCATGAGATGCAAACAGTGAGGGGAGAGTCTGTGAAGGGCTGATAGAAGTATTGAGAGAAAGAAATCATGCATGTTTACAGAGAAGAGAAAACGAGGAAATAAGAGAGTGCTATTAGAAATAGGAGAGTATGGCCGAGAGGGTTCTGGATAAGTGAGAGAGGCGTCTCTGTTGATGAAAGGAGTTGTTAGGAGGGAGAAAAGTAAGGTAGGAGTTTTCTTAAGCAGATTGTTTTCTCTTTTCTCGAGCTCTAAGGTAACAATCTTCCTTCCTTGATTTTAGTTCATCAGTAGAGGAATTCTACCATTGGTTTATAGAAACAATGTTTTGGTTATTATTTTGTTTGTTAATTCTACTGTTGAATGCTATCTACATTATTAATTGGTAGATAAGTTGGATTTTGGTGAAGGAAGTACTATTATTTGTGACAGCCTGAATATCGCACTATATTAATATAATATGTTTTGAATGTATGGTGAGCAATATTATTCTACAAATTTTTGGATTGCTATTATTGGTATGGAATTGGAAATCACACCACATATTGACAGAATTTGGGTATTGTTAAGGGTAGATGTTATTAAGTATGGAATTTGACTATTGTTGTATGCATGAATTGGTATTAGTCACTATAACCGTGTTTATTCATTGGCAAAAATAGAATACATAGAGCTTAGGATGGTTAAGTAATTACAAACTGGATAATAACTATTGAGGTATTATTCTTAAAGTGTTCTTCTATTTGGATATGTTAGAGAAGTTGTACTTTGTTAGAGCAATTTATCTATCAAGATTAGGTTGGTGATTATTCTACTTAGTTTAATAAGCTATTGTCTATTAATGAATAGGCATTGAAGAGAAGAAACTTTATGTTCTAACTCTTTAAAGATAAGGACTCTAGGTAAGTGGTACTGCTTGTGTTTTGTCTAAAAGGATGAATATCACTGGAATTAAGGTTTTTTTGATGCCTTTATTTACTAAAGATATAGGTTGTGATAATGTTATTTTGGAGATGTACTACTGATTGATTGTTTGAATTGTATGTTTATTAGATTTAAGTTCAGTTCCTTAGTTAGGAATCAATCTTATTTTAAAGATACAGTAGATAGATATGTTAAATAGAATTGTATGCTCGTACCAACGTTTTCCTAAAGTATACAAAAATGAATAAACGTAATTGAACCTAAAGTATATAAAAATGAATAAACATAAATAGGTGTATGGAGATGTGGGTTCTTGAGTTGATCGCTTAGGTGTGTGCCACGGGATGGCCGCCTTGTGCATAAGTCGCTCTACCTTGTCAAGTTGACATCTTTAACACTTGGATGGATAATTTGAACTAAAAGAAAATGGAACTGAAACATAATTAAACGGAATAAATGTAAATAGTTGTTTTTGTGGTCGGTTGGTTACGCTCGGCACAAAAATCAAAGATAAGTAAATAGTTATTTTGTGGTCCAGGTGGTTACTCCTGGCACAGAAACAAATGAAATTATAGTAACATGTTAAAGAAAACTAATATGTAAAAGATAAAGGAAAACAAAAAGAAAAACAAGAAACTTCATACTAATTCTAAAAATTGTATGTGTATTTTTTGTTTTATGTTTATACTACTTACTGAGCTTTAGGCTCATAGTTAGGTCCTGTGATGTAAGTAAGGAGCCTATGATTAGATAAAGCTCATTGAGGGCATAGCTAATGGGGTGTTGTTGGGTTGAGATGTTTGTGCTATTGGCGATGTTGACCTTGTGGGTTATGGCTCACGGAAATGGAATAAGCGTAATTAAATGTATTAAGAGTTTTCAAGTGTTTAATGGCTTCAAACTGTTTTAAGTTAATGTTTTACCTGGGCTTATTTAAATAGTTTTTAAACCGCTAGTTTGTGGTATTTAAATGTAAAAGACTTCCGCATTTTGTTTACTCTGAGTTTTATATGGTTAAGAATTCTGGTTTGTTTTACTCTGGTATTCCTCACATAAGTATTTTAAAAGGTCAAAATTTTTATACAGTAAAAAGGTTATGAGATGTTACATATTCATTAGCAACCTCAATGTTTTTGGTACCGGAGTGATTGGTCTATCTAAGGTTTTAAAGTGAGAAGACTAGCAAGACAATGAATCATGAACATAGGAATTTTGATTGAGTTAGTGATGCCAAGGACTTAAGAAATGATGAAAGGAGAGTTGACCCTCATACAATGAGAAAGTAGGATTGGAAACATGTTGGAGACTGTTATGGGACATCTTATGTGGCTCACAGATAAATAAGCACTTAAAACACGAAGGGGTTATCTATTATGGATTGTAGTGTGAGATTTTCCCAGACAACAAAAGCCTAAATTACATTTTCACGTAAGAGGAGTTGAACTGATGATAGCGGCGTTGGTGAGAGTTTGTAAGGGCTATGAATGTGAAATCTAGTTATCACCCTGGGAAGCCAAGTTATTTGGTCCAGAGATTCTTTCAACAATAGCGGAGGCGATGTTGATGATAAAATAGTGAATGCTAGGGGCTTGAAGGTCGACAAAGGAGGTAAGCCGATCGAAGACGTTGAGGGCTAGAATTTAGTGTGGGAGCAAAGCCCTTATGAAGGTCTCTCCATTTGAAGGAGTAATAAGGTTTTGGATAAGAGGGGAAAGTGTTCTTTAGACAATAAGGAGAAGATGAATTGCAAAATACTTTGAGAATCGTTAGGAGTCATCTTGTGTTGTTTACAAACAAATACCATCTAAAAATTTTAGATGATGAAGGATTTTGCTCAGGTAGTAGAGTTAGAGGGGGAGAGGATCCTCGATCATTGTCGAGTTAAGAGGGGAAGCCACATAAGATTTCTAATCTTCTAGGGGAAAAGAATCATGACGGGGGTACAAGAAGTTAATAAGAATAACCAAATTTTGAGGACAAAATTATAAATAACGAGGGAAGGGTTGTAACGACCAAAATTCCATTTAGATGAATTATAAAATGATTAAGGGTGTTGTTCAGGGTATTCAATAGTTATCGGATATATCTATTATGAGGGTATTTTTGGAAGTCACAATTGGGATTATTGTGATTAATTTTGGGTAAATATTAGAAGTGGATTTATGGGACATGTGACTGAGGGTACCATATTGGAATATAAGAGAGGAAAAAAAAAAAAAAATTGTTCAGGATTGGAAAGGGCATTCTTGAAATTTTAAGTTGGATTGTATTTGTGAAAAATTGAAAGGAGACTATGGGGTTATGTGGGTTATTAAACCTTATTGTTGGAAAATAAAAGAATAAAAGAGAAATGTTGCCGAAGGAGAATGAATTAGAATAGAAGGAAATTTTGCTAATAAAAGAAACAGAAAATAAGAGGAAGAGAAGAGAAAAAGTGCAAGATAGAAAAAAAAAAGAGAAAACCAAAGGAATAAAAAGAGAGAAATAACAGGGGGACTCATGCAAATGGAGAAGAGATCACTTGCGGCCGAAATCTCCTTCGCAAAGAAGGGGTGCGATGTGCGAACCTTTGGGTGGCATCGTTAGTCGCAGGCGAGTGGGATCATCACTGTGAGACCTACTGAATCGCGGGCTTGGCGAGAGCCTCCAAGCCACGGGGACAAACGGAACTTGCGATGCTGCGATTCCTGTTCTGCTGAGAATAGGGGATGGTTTGAATGGTAAGAGTGAGAGCTCCTATGAAGAGGCTGAGCCTTTAGGAGGAGATTAGTTGCACAGTGATTCACGGATGCTGTGATGGCTGCTGTCCAAAAGGTGCACGATGTGGGTAAGGTTGCTGATTAGTATATGTTGCCTATGTATTGGCCTCTCGACCCTGTAATGCAAGGTATGAGGGGGTGTTGCTTTCTATTTCTTTTTTTGCTTGTTGCAGATTTCTGGAATTTAATGTTCTTTGAGTTTGATTCTGCATTCCTTGGTTACTGATGGATAGATGTAATGAACCAGTTTTTTTGTATATAGTTAAAATGCGTGAAAATTTTCTTCTTAAAACAAATCAGAGTGCGATACTAAAACCAAACCGCTACTGACTCTTTTCTTAAAACTCGATATGAAAAACCCTTTGGTAAATTGTGCGGAAGCGTAAATAATAAAATGAAACCATCTGTTTAAAACCTTGCGGAAGCGTTAAGAAATCGTTCAAGAAGGAAATACTAAACAATCTAAACACTACATCTAACAAATAAAACTTGACAATTAAACATCATTGATTTACAACCGTTTACTCATTCTTTTCTTTGCTTGGTCAGCCCTGAGTCTCGTGCGTGCGAAATCATCCATCCTTACTTCATTATGTGTTTATCATCTACTTCTTATATGTTTGTCATTGTACCTATATCACAAGTAAGGACGTGAACTTTCACCCAGTAAGGAAATGGGGGAAAACAATTATGCATATCTCTCTATTTAATTCTTCTTGGAATGGGGGCCACCCAAACCAATTCTTTCGTTACGTTCTTTAGTTCTTGGTTCTTTACTCGTACTTCGAGATGGAGATTGGGGGTTGCCCTCTGAGATGACCTAGTTAATCGGCTTCTAACCTCCTGTGTGCGTACTAGTCTGTTTCTTGACTTGGTGAGGGTGTATCCTAGCAGCTAGGCTAGATCCGGACTACCCATCTACCCCAACTCCCTATTCGTTCCCTTTTTCTGGCGTGTCCCACCTTCTGGGTTCTTTCTCTTTTTGGCGTATCCCGCCTTTAGAGTTCTTCCTCTTTCCGGCGTATCCCGCCTTTAGAGTTTCTTCTCTTTCGGCGTATCCTGCCGTTAGGGTTTCTTCAGTGACGGGTGTGTCCCGCTCATCTCGAACATTCTTATTCTTAGCATTTTTCCTCACTCATGCATGTGGGTACCACCCCGAAGGGGTACCCCCTACTTGGTTTTTATTATCATGAACACTTCCTAGCATTTCCAATTGAATTAGCGCATATATAAAAGTGAATGAAAATACTTCAGAGGAATTCATAGCAATAAGCAGAATGAGAAGTAAAGCATGCTCACATGTAACAACTACTAGCGAAAGCTAACAACATATACTAACGAGACAGTAGAAATGCACTTTATTCGAATAAAACAGTGAAGATTTTAATGACTAAGCACACTTAAGTCGAGTGTAATAGCAGAAATCGTAATTAACTAGACATGCTTTAATCGAACGTATTGACGGAAATCTTAAATAACTAAGCGTGCTTTAATAGAATGTAATAGCGGAAATCATATTAGCTAAGCATGCTTTGATCGAATATAATGGCGGAAATCGTAAATAACTAAGCATGATTTAATCGAATGTAAGGGCGGAAATCATAAATAGCTAAGCATGCTTTTGAACATTAACATGACAGCGGAAATGAACAACTAATCAACTCTTAAACAACAATTAATGCAGTAGACAAAAATTACTAATCATGCATGCGTGCGATTGACTAATAAAACAATGGTATATATATAACTACATAATGCTACGGTTCATGCTTGTGAATCAATTATTATGACAACAAGTATTAACGAATTAAACAGCAAAGCTTGCTTTTAATCGACTAGTGGGGCAAGACATCACGAATCAAAATGAACAGCGCATCATGCGTCTATGTCAAGATAAATCGACACTGTTCAGTAGCAAACAATGATATCATACAGCAAGACATACTTTATACCTCCTAACAAATTATAACGGCGAACATGAATCGAAATATAACAGCGGAGATATATTTCTAAATGACTGAAATGAAAACAGCAGTATATGGAAACTAATCATGCTTTCATTTGACCAGTACATCGGAGAATAATAGATCAAAATTAACAATGGTTCATGCTTCGATAACGTATGACGACAGCGATAATGAAATAGGACAGTCAAACTCGTGAACCAACTATTTTAACAGCGAGCTTTAACGGTGAAATGGACAGTGAATGATGATTCTAAATTTATAATGAACAGCAGTACTTTAAGTGACGAAATGGAATAATGGACATGCTCTTTAACGGCAAAAGGAAACACAATGATAAACGTGCTTGTAAGCAACAATCCAGCAACAAGACATATTAGCAAAACAATAAAACGTGCGTCTTAAATATACAGAGGTAGTATGCCAAATATCAAAATGGACTTGACGAAACGATTCTTTAGACCCTTGACTATATCTACAAGTTATGATAGTAGCAAAACATACTCCTATAAAAGGGAATAGAACTACCGAACATTTTCACAGTAGGGAAGTAAAACCATAACTCATGCTATTTAGAGACAAATTGAAATAGGTTGAACACTATAACTTTACTCAGATTAATCACTCAAACCATAATGGAAATGAATAAACTCCAGTATGCAACGACAGAATCCCTGTCATCACTAGAAATCCGTCAAGAGCTCATTCATACTTCTCTTCCATTCTAAACATCACTCCTTTGGTTTATTCAAGCTCAACTAGCACTTTCACATTTACATAAGAAAATATGCACATCTAGCAAAATACCAAGAGGAAAACGTGAAAGTTGTAACATATAGAGAAAACAAGGCAACTACAAGAACAACAAAATCATACAATGAAACAAACCAATCACACAACATATACTTGGGTGTAGGGTCTCCAAATGGCCACCGACTACTCATATCCTTACCAGTATTGAAGAACTAAGCAGGGACAGCTCTCCAATCTTCACTGCCAATAGCTTTCCTTGGTCTATCCTTCATGCAGACCTCAATCGGAGAATCAGTAACGCTCACTAAGAGGAGCTCGTTCGGAGGTGTAAAGGAGAAGGTTGCTCCCCTAGAGACAAACCGTACCACAAGCAGAAGTGGCAGCAGGCAAATCTCTATTTGTCAGCCTTAATCGTGTGATTTCGTGTCGAGGAGCCGTGTTTTCATTGGTTTAGCCTCGCTTTCATTCTGTTTTTAATTTATCCTGTCGTTGATTTGCTACGATTCGGATGGATGCGGACGTAATCCTCGCGTCCACATTCGTCTGCAAGACCAACTTTCGCAGACAAATCTGAGGTCTCTGACAGGAAACAACGTCCCCACTTTTGCCCGTACCGTCCGCAACCCGAGTTCAGATGCCAATCGGCGTCCGTATGTGTCGTCCGAAAGTGGAATTAATTCAAATAGATTCAATTCAGATGGGCTCTCCTGCATCCGCATCGTCCGCATATGTCTTCCGAATGTGTCCAAGAATTAGACAGATTCAATTTGGACGACTCTCTTCCTCGTCCGTAGGCCTCCATAGTCATCTTAAAGTCTCCAGACTTAAACAGATTTGATGCGGACATGTTCTGTCTTCGTCCCCTTCCGCACCATCGTCCGCAACTGCCAAGCACAATGAAGTTAGGACGCTGGTTAGCATCCCAAGTCGTCCTAAGCCTAATGCTGGCGTGGCCAAGCACTTGCAGACGACACTCATTCGTCCGTAAGTTGTCTGCTCGCATCTACAACTTTATAATCCCCACCTTTCTTCATCTTTTCACGTTTAACTCCTACTCCCTCCCAATGTTTCCTTCATAAATACACGTCACAAAATGACACGGACAGATACGCGATGTAATATCCTCCTAACTCCAACACCTCGATTACATCACGTATACTAGAAAAATGTAACAAAAATATTCCTTGACTTAATGCTCAAATGTCCTCAGTAATACCCCGATAATTATCCAACTTAAAATATCGGGATGTTATAATAGATATCATTGAGAATGTTGTTCTATTTACTGAGTTTTATTCTGCAACCTTGGATTATTGTTGGAAAGACTTATAGAGGAATATATAGTTCGATTATTTGAGTATTTGTTCTGTGTCACTGCTACTGGAATATTATTGGACGTTACACTTGGGTTGTTAGTTTTCTTTTATTTTATTCCCTATTTAGATTAAAGTGTTGATAGACATTGTCAATGGATTTGTAATACCTGAGAAACTCAACTATGTGTAGAATCTAGATTAAGTAAAATGCAATGTTCGGTCATAGTGAAATTGTCACTCCTTGTAGTTGATAACATTGTGAATAATAATGTTTTTAACTCTTACAAGTGTATTGATTTATGGAGTTATGGTCATTTATAATTATATTAGGGAATAAAGGATTATTGTGGGATGCGGTCGAGTGTCCATTGAATCAATGATCGACCGATTCCTATGGATAAGTAATAAATTGAATAGGGTGTCTTCACGGTCTATCTTGGCAGCGTGAAATGGTGATTCATAGGTGTGGCGGTCAATCATCAACAGGACAATGATCATCTGGTAAATTGGAAACTGGACTTACGGCTGATCAATGGATGACAGCGGTCGACTGTGGACGTGGAATCGATCGTCCATAACACTGATCGTCACCTGAAAACATATAACTAATGCTTGGAAGCTTGAAGAGTCACTATAAATCAAAAGGTTGCATCTCCTCAACATCTTCTATGAGATTCAGAGTGTATTTAGAGAGGATTTAGTATAAAAATAAAAAAGGAATGGTTGGCTATTTTTCTATACTCTCTCAATACTCCTCTGGTGTTTTTTGGGTTCTATGTTTTTGAGAGAATTGTTCAATTGTGAGGAGGTTGATACTGAGTGGAAGAGAAGCTTAAACAAGAAGAAAGGTATGGGATTATGTGTGTGCTCTGTCCGAAAAGACCTACATTATAGGAGTAGGCTTGCTTGTTGTGTGATTTTCTTCAATTGTTCTCTGCAAGGGTAAGTTATCTATATATGCCTATGTCGATTTCTAATAAATCTGTTTCTTTGAGAATGAACTCCTTTTAATAAATCAGTATTTTTAATCAACCAACTTATTATTAGCCAATCATGAATAAATGGGTTTTGCATGATTCCTTTATGGTTTCCTTGCTTTTTTTGTTGATAGAGTTTATAAGTGAAGGTGTTTTCAATTAGATAAGATGCTCACGTATAGTTAGAAATAAGTTTTGTATTATTCTCTTTGAAGTTTTATGCTCTTGTATAAGTAGAAATAGTGAATAAAGATTTTCCATTTGATAAAATACCCCTGTAAGAATTTAGAGTAAAAAGAAATTATTGATACGTGCTGGTTAATATAGATTGACGCTCTGATGAAAAATTATGTCACCATATTGGAATTGTTTTCTAAGAACACAAACCTATAATCGTAGGAAATATAGTAGGGGTTGTTATTTCATTATTAAATTGTTAACTATAACTTGTGAATGATAAATTGCATTAAAGTTATTGATCGTGTTGGTTAATATAGATTAATGCTCTGATGAAAGATTATGTCACCATATTGGAATTGTTTTCTATGGACACAAACCTATAATCATAGGAAATATAGTAGGGGTTGTTATTTAATTATTAAATTATTAACTATAACCTGTGAATGATAAATTTCATTTCTCTTACTGTTTAAACCCCTGTTAATGTGAATTGATAGAAATTGTTGAATATAGAGAATGATATAAAAGTTGCATTGGTTGTTTGTGAAACAGATTAATTTCATGCTTCGATAATATGTTAGTGATAGCATGATTAGTATTAAATCATCGTAGATTCATAATTTATGTCTCATTATTTGTTAATTGATTGTATTATTTTCTCGCGATATATGAACTGCTGTGTGACATTCATTCATATCATGCATCATATAAGTATGTCAGTTAGGGTTGCGTAACATGCATTGCACGGGATAATAATGGATTTAATATATGTAAGTACACATGTGGAGGTTGGGGTGTATAGTGACAGATCTGCTTTAGAGAACTTGCCTCCTCCCACGTAAGGATGGCTCGAAAGTTGCTGCTCAAGTTGTATCCCAAGGATCTATCTATCTCCCTGTGGGAAATATCTCCAATGTTCTGACAGTCTATGAAACTTTAATTACAGAGAAGGGATAGGTTCTCTTCTATAAGACATATGCATATAGAGTTGTCATAAGCATTGCATTTGCATTTCATTTATATCTCTTATTAGGTAATATGCTCATTTTTTCTCATGTGATGTAGGTATTGATTGTGATCCAAGTGATGTGAAGGTCGAAGAAATGTGATGCAAGCTCGTGTTACCAGGCGCGGAATGACCTTGGGAGTTATGGCTCATGAAAGAATACAAGTGTTAAATTATTTTTATAGACTTTATATTATGGTTTTTAAATGTTTTAAACTGATTGGTTGATGATGTTGTTTTTAAGAACAATTTAACGTTTTAATTATACATTTTAATCATTTCGAATATATCTACTCTGATAAATTTCCTTAAGTGTTTTTTATTAGGTTTTAATGAGAAAACTTTTATGGAAATGTGGAACATAAATGGGATATTATAGGATTGTTGCCATGTTGAATGAGTTTTCTATTCTTCGTTTCATTGAATGTTTGATGGTCATAGCTAAGGGTAGTACCTTGTTAGGCAAGCTTTGTTCTCTATTTAGATTATAGCTTTTATGGACATTGTGAGGATAATGCTTTGTTGAGGACTAATGCTTGACATTTGGTATTTGTTATTTATTTTAGTTATGGCTTTTGATGAACTTGGTTGAGATAGACTATTGATTGGGTTTTATTATCTATTTAACTTAATGCTTTGAAGAACATTGTTTGTAACACCTCGATATTTTTAAGTAAGACAATTATCGGGGTATTAGCGAGAACGTTCTAGGGCGTTAAGTCAACGAGTAATTCCATTACATTTTCCCCTTATAGGTGATGTAATTGAAGTGTTGGGAGTATAGGGACCTTACATTTCGTATTTTTATATGTAAATTGTGACGGGTATTTATGGGGAAGATGTTATAGGATAGAAGTTAAGTGGGAAAAATGTGAGAAAGGCTGTCCTGGGTGTTTTCGGACGCCTGCGGATGACTCTTCGGACTCATAATATTGTCCGCAAGTGCATTGTGTTGCGTCGTCGATGCTTGGGATGAATCTCAGGACGCGATATCTCATCCTGACTTCACTGTGCTGTGAAGTTACGGACGAGGGCCCGGACGAGGCCCCAGACAATGTGTACGAGCCAAGTCATCCGCAAATGCATTATACGCCTCCCTTAGCCTGGGGACGAGCCTTAGGATGAGATTTTACGTTATGACTTCACTGTGCTGTGGAGTTGCGGACGGGGTCCAGACAATGCAGACAAGGAAGCCTGCGTCCGCATCGAATCTGTTCTAAACCTGGATAGTTTTGGACGAGTTGCTGTGGATGAGTCAAGGTATTGTCCAATTTGCCTCTGTCTGATTTTAGGACACTTTCGGACGATGGCGGACGACATGTGTAGACACCATTTTGCATTCGAAAGTCACCTTCGAATGGTACGGACAGGATGGGGACGCATTTTCCTGTCTGAAGTCTCAGTTTTAGCCTGCGAGATTTAGCCTTGCGGACGAATGCGGACGAGACCTATGTGTCCGCACTCATCCGAATTAGCCCAGACCTGCTAATAAAATAAGAAGAAAATGATGAAAAATTGGAGAAAATCTTAAGAAACTGATAAGAATCGACCCTCCCCTCTCCATGGGCGATGAAAATCGCCCCCCTACGACCATAGCTGGACTCCCCTGCCTTAGGTCATCTTCCTCTCTACCATAGGCACTCATTGTGTCTCTCCAGGTAATAACCATCCCTCTCCTTCCCCTTCGTTTCATTCTTCTTCCTAGGTGAAGAGTCCAGAGAGAGCGAGATAGAAAGAGGGAGTGACTGAGAGTGAGAGGGAGTCCCAGTGAGGAAGAAAGAGAGCTCCAAGTGTGAGGAGTTGTGAGTGCTTAAGTGGATGTGAGTGAGAAGTGAGCTACGTGAGTGTGTAAAGTAGGAACTTGGTAGTGAGCTGGAGCTCCATCCCTGAGGCTGAGAGTGGAAAGCTGTCCCTGATTTTAGTTCTCCAAATTGGTAAGGATTAAGGGGTGTTTTGGCCATTGAGGCCTTACACCACAAGTGTGTGCATGAGTTTAATGTTATTGTTAGTTATATCCTTACTGTTAGTTGATTGTTACTACTAGTTGATTAAGTAGGTTAATTGTCATGAAACGTTGCTGTTAGCTATTGATAGTGTTACTAATGTTATGTGATTTTGTGTTAGAGTAGTGTTGGTTTCCTTGCTGTAAATGATTTGCTTGGTTGTTGCTAACTCTATGAACTCCATTAATTGTTGTGTTAGTCCCTGCAATTGATAGTGATAGCGATAGTTGAAATGAAAGAGGAATAAGGAAAGGTTAAGAAATCGTGTGAAGTCTGAGAACGAGTTTAGAATGTTATACGTCGTGTTACTTTTGTTTTGTGGTTACTCTTTACCTGCTGCTATTGTGCAATTTTGTGGACTAACTAGCTTGACTAACTAATTAGTCATTAAATAACGAAACCAAGTATGTCCAACTTAACTAGGGTAATTAGCTTACTCAAGCATGCTCGTTAATTAGAGTAACTATATATTAACTAGTTAAGCATATTAAATAATTAGCATGTAAATTGACTAATGAATCATAGCATGTAATTAGCATGTCGAACTGCATGTTTAATTAGTAGAATGTTAATTAACTAGGTTTAACTGAATGGGCTTGTTAGTAAGAGTAAGCATGTTAATTATAATTAGTAAGTATGTTAATTAAAAAATTAATGAATTCGAGCATGTTAATCTTAGAACAACTAGCTGTAACCTTGATCATGCAAATACTAGCACAAATAACGTGACTAGAAACTGAGCATGAAAGGCTAGCAATTAATTAAATTATTGAGCATGTTAATTGACTTAAGCATGTTAAAGAACTTAGATAATAATGGTAGCATGTTAATGAACTAGCGAACGTAACTAAAGTAACCAACTTGAGCATGTAGATCAATTAAGATAACTAATCAGACTAATCACATAGAACAATAAATGTAGGAAGCATGTAAATGGACTAGGAATTTAACTAGAAGAACTAGCACACTAATTAATAGTATTGTGTTATCTTAATTCAAGCATGCTTTCCTTGTTTAGGTTCGTTGTCTATTGTCCTTATTAAGTGTTCAATTGAGGTTACTTGCCTTGGGGTGCTATTCCATTTCAGTTGTTTTGCTTTCCATGCAACTGTTGTTTACCTTCTTTATGCGCTTTAAATTCCTGCAATTTCAATTATAGTTACTTTACTTCAATGCGCACTTCAATTATTATGAATGTTATGTTGTGAAGCATCATGTATCATGATAGGTTGAGAATGTATGAGCATGCACCATGTTCATAGAGACTAATAAGGAGTGCCATGGGGTGGTATGCAAACATGCATGAGTGAAGATAAAATGATGAAAAAGGGTAAAAATAATAAGATATTAAAGGTTCCTGTGCTACTGGTAGCTTAGCCCGGCATAGGAACTTGGAAAAGAGATAATAAGATAATAAAGGTTTCTGTAGTACCATCAGCTTAGCCCGACACAGAAACTGGATAAGAACAAGTAAAGAAGAAAAGGGAATTGGGAGTGGATGGGTAGCAGATATAGTCTGCAATCTAGACGGAGCCCCTCCCTCATAGGGTACGGGAGTTCTAGATTGCAAGTAAAAGGTTAGATCTGAGCACTATGTCATTGCATGAGAAAAACCTCCCAATTCTAGCTCGAAGTACGAGTAAGAAGTAAATGGATTGAGTAAAAGTAAAGTAATTAACGAACGAATGACTTAATGAAAGAATTGGTTTGGGTGGCCCCCATTCCAAAATGGAGTAAAAAGTGGCATTTCATAACTGCATTAAACCCTTTTCCATACTGAGCCTTTAGGCTCACGTATTACTTGTGGTGTAGGTACAAATGACAAACAGATAATAAGCAGATAAAGAACTGATAACATAAAGCAGGGATGAGGGATTTGTACAGGCAAGTTATGGCTAGCCAGGCTAATGGAGTAAGATAAGGAAAGGTTGTAATTAAATTAAGTTGTAATCTATTGTATTTTAATCGTTTAGTTTCTTACGCTTCCGCAAATGCTTTAAACAAATGATTTCATAAATGGTTATGCAACGTTTTATATCAATGGTTTTATCATAACGCTTCCGCATTTCATTTGATTTTCATAACGAGTTTAATGAAAGGTCAGTAACGATCCGGTTAGTGTCGCGCTCTGATAACTGTTTTAAAAAAGATTTCAAAGGCCTCAGCAAAATTTTAAAATTCTCTCATTTTCAAGGAATTATGAAAATCCGGGTCGTTACATTGTTGAGGATGATAATTTGTTGATTTGTGTTTCTTTGTTAGACATGATGATGGGGATTAGTTTTGTAGGCTATGTTGATATTGTTATGTGCTTGGAAATTAGTGTTGCTACTTTCTTTAATTGTTGAGCACGTAGAGGACTTGTTATTACTATGGTTTGATATTTGCATATTATATACAAATGTTCATGTTGCATTATGATGTATGTTCATGCAAGAGTCGGCATTTAAGAAAGATAAAAGTTATGAAAATGTACGTAAATGGATAAGGAGGACCTGTTGCCTCAAAAGGGTGGGTCAGTGGGACATTAAACCGTTAGTTTTCTTCTGGCGCAACCTAGAGCTGACTCGCCCAAGGTTCATTAGGTCATTGTGCATTAAAATGCACAACAGCTAACGGAGGATTCCAAAAAGGGTGGAATCTGTCTCCCAAAAGGGTAGAGATCTCTCAAAAGGGTGGAAATCTCCCAAAAGGGTGGTGAATAGTAGTGTGTGCCCCACTTTGGAGCCTACTCATATCCGAAAAAGTAAAAGAAAGATGAAGAAAAAGAAAGAAAAAAAATGTATGTAAATGGTGATTAAGGACAGAATACCCTAAAAAGGCGGGTCAGCGAGACATTATCCCGTTAGTTTGCTTCCAGCGCAACCCGGGGTAGACAGGCCACGGTTCGCTAAGTCATTGTGCATTAAAATGCACAACAGCTAATGGAAGACTCCCAAAAATGTGGAGTCTGTCTCCCAAACGGGTGGAGAAAAGTAGTATGTGTCTCACTGTCGTGCCTACTCATACATGAAAAGTGAAAGAAAAATGAAAGAAAAGAAAAGAGAAAAAAGACGAAAAAAAGAAAGAAAGAAAAATAAATGTCACGTCATGTCATGTTCATGGTCACATGCATTACTTGCTAAGTCTTAGACTTATAGATGAACCTTGCATTATAGGTATAGGTGTTACAAAGGAAATGGCAAAAGGGAAGTGACATTGAGGGGCTTGCTCATGATGAAAACTTGGTGGTTGTTGGGCAATTCCACGTTTTATTTTACTATTTTTATGCACTGAATATTTATATGGAATTTGTAAATGACTGGTAAAACTTGAGTTTCACAAGAAATTTATTTTAATTGTTAAAGTCTTCCACTGCATCGATTTTGAATTGTATGGTTTAATTGCTGATTCGGAATATGCTTTTATTTTAAATGGTTTCAAGTGGAAAGTTTTTATGTTCACATTTTTAAAAAGAAAAAATATCTGTATATCACAAGAATTTACTACAAAATGAGTTTTACAAAAAAAGGCATTACTTCAGCACTGAGGTAACTGCTCTTTACTGTGGTAAGGTAGTAGTGCCAAGCCTTCTGGGGTTGAGGCAGGCAATACTCATAGAGGCTCCCAAGTCCAAGTTTACTATTCACCCAGGAAGTACAAAGATGTACCATGATCTGAAGCGACAGTACTGGTGGGTGGGTAGGAAATGTGATGTGGCAGATTTTGTGGCCAGATGCTTAATGTGTCAGCAAGTAAATGTTGAACAATAGAGGCCAGTAGGATTGTTGCAACCATTGCTTATTCTAGAGTGGAAGTGGGATATGATCACTTTGGACTTCGTTATGGGTCTTCTAAGAACTCAGCAAAAGGTGGATGTGGTGTGGGTCATAGTGGATTGTTTGACTAAGCCCACTCACTTTATACCGATTATGATGGATTTTCTTTTGTCAAGGTTGAGTCACCTCTACATAGAGCACATTGTTCATCTCCACGGCATTCCTCTGAGTATTGTTTCATATCGTGACTCGAGATTCACGTCTAAGTTTTGGAAGTCCTTGCAGAAAGCTTTGGGGATAGATTTGAATCTCAACGTCGCCCATCATCCTCAAACGGATGGATAGTTGGAGAGGACTATTTAGATATTGAAGGATATGCTACAATATTGCATCCTAGATTTTGGTGATAGCTGAATAAACCATTTGCCATTAGGGGAGGCATTGTATGGGAGGTCGTGTCATTCTCCACTATGTTGAGCCATAGCAGAAGAGAGGGTTACTATTGGGCCAGATATGATTCAGGAGACTACGGACAAGATCCAGGTAATTTGACAAAGACTTAAGATGATGCAACGTAGATAAAAAAGCTATGCTGATCTAAAAACGAGGGAAGTCAAGTTTTACGCAAGTGACTTTGTGTTTCTGAAGGTTTGGCCGAGGCATGGAATCAGTCGCTTTGAGATGAAAGGAAAGTTTGTCCCAAGATTTATTGGCTCGTTCTAGATAGATGACAGGATTGGCAACGTGGCCTACCGGCTCGATCTACCTCATCAACTCGGATACATTCATAATGTCTTCCACATATCCATGAAGTACTCGCCAAACCCATCCCACGTCATTTCCTAGACCAACGTTCCTATCAAGAAAGATACATCATATGAAGAGGAGCTAGAACGGATCCTTAGCAGAGAGGTTCGAGTGCTCCAACGTAGATGAATTCCCTTAGTCTATGTGTTATGGCAGAACAACACAAAGAGGGAAGTGATTTGGGAAATGAAATCTAATATGAAGTAGAGATACCCTTATCTTTTCTGATATGTAATGAGTTTCATTTTAAATTTTGAAATGAAGTTTCTTTTAAGGAGGTTAAGATGTAGAACCCATGAATTTTTTTTAATAATAAATTCTATGTGTTAATTTTTGTATTGAAATCGGTCATGACATTGAATAATTGATCCGAATTGCTGTGTATCGGCCATTTGATATATTGGTTAAAATTGGAAATTTTAACTAGTTAATTAGTTGGGGAAATGGAATTGAAGAATTGAATTGGACTAGTAAACATCATTGGGTGATGTTTGGAATAAGTCGAGAATTGGAGCAAGATATACAATATATGATATGTATATTTGGTATATATACATTTATATATTAAGTAAAAGAATTAAGAAATTTATTGAATAAAAGAAATCAATTTAAATGAAGGATTTAGAATAAGATAAAATAAAAGTAGAAAAGGAGAAACCCACGGCAGATTATAAGAAAAAGGGCTAGAGTTGAAATAAAAAAGGAAAAAGAGATTTAAGTGAAGAAAAAGAATTAAAAAGAAGAAGGGAAAATGACAAATCAACCATCATACTTTGTGATTAATAACAAGTCAACCACTAACCTATTTTTGCTAACAAATTAACCACTGATAAAAAAAAGTCCCCGCAAATAATGCTCTCACATTTGCTATTAAACACATTGATTTCGATACGCGACGGATCGTGTACTGTTCTACCATGGATCGATATTTTTAAAAATACGTTATAATATTGATGGTCTACCACAAATCATATACAATCTAGCATAGATTTTCTACAATCTGTCGCGATCATCGTGCGTCATTCTGCGTTCCTGTATCCTACTATATAAGAGTCGACTGTGCGGTCTGGCGAGTTCACCATGAACTATGATATCCTAGGTGAACACTCTTACTCTAAGACCTTCGTTCAACATTATTCAATCGATACCAATCGATACTCCCTCAAAGAAAATGCCACTCAAGCGAAAGGATGGACTTTCACAGACTCAGTTGCGGCCATAGATAGAAATGACAGACCCAGGTCATGAAAGAAGTCGGATTACAACCTATCTCATTGTCAATCAGTTACATTGCAATGTTTCAGTCGTGGTGCAAGGTATAGAATCCATGGCGGAAGGTGCAGCAACTGCAGGTGCATATGGAGAAGCCACAGTGGAAGTTAGAGGACCTGCGGCTACCCCTGTTGGCAAAATTAAAGCACAAGCCAAGGTTGAAGCACAACCTCAACATCAACCTCAACCTCATCCTCAACAATGACTGACACCAAGTGCATTAGTCTGTTTCTAACCTGTTATAATGGGGTTCTATTACCCACTCTTTAGAACAGCCGATGTGAAGGAATGGTATATAGTTGATGTTAAAGACCATTCAATTATTGTTTCTAGAAGAGTAGACTTCAAGTCATTGGCTGAGTTAGAAATTGAAGAATTGTTTGAGGGGACTAGCTTAGCCAGTTTGTGGTGATTGGGTGGAAGTTACTATGAGAGAATTGTCAAGCTGTTTTATGCAAATTTGGAACTATCCACCCAACTATTAGAGGTTCGGACTTACATGTTTGGACGGAAGTTGAGGATGACTCCCAACAATATTATTGTGCTACTTGGATGTTTGATGGAAGAACCAAGTGATCACTATTACCACGTG
>CM039473.1:13331173-13351798 GCA_022433065.1 Begonia loranthoides
CCCCCAAAGATACAGAAACAATAGAATGAAAACATAAACAGAAAATGAAAATGAGTTTTTAAAAAGCACAGCACATGCATTTTACGATTTTCTTTTATATCACTGACTGAGCGTTATGCTCATTAGTTAGGTCTTGCGATGTAGGTACACGCACAAGAACAGGAGAACATGTTAAGGAGTAGTTAATGAAGGATTTGCACGCACATATCTTGTGGTTGGCTAGACTAAAGGGAGTTAAAAAGAGAAATGATTCAAAAGAGATTTTGTAAAGTACTTAATTGTAAAAGAAAATGATTTTATTTATTTTTGGTGCGATTCAAATAGGGAGTTTTATTAATTGCATTTTCAATTGACTTTTTTTATTAAGTCTTCCGCTGTTTTTATTAAAGAAAAGAAAAAAGTTTTAAATTTTACACGATTTTTAAACGTCATAAAAACCAGGTCGTCACACCTCAGACATCTCATTTTACTTTGATGCCTGAGGAGATGTTTGGCTGGATACGCAAGATGGAGGAATAACTTGTCTGGATGGAGGAGCTCCATCAAATAGGGATAAATACAATACAAATGATGGAGAACCACCATCAAATGGGGTTGCTCCAAATGCAAAAAATAGAGGTGCAACGTCAAATGGGGCTACTCCAAATGCAAAAAATGGAGGAGCACTTCAAATAGGGCTGTTCCAAATGCAAAAAATGGAGAAGCACTTCAAATATGGCTGCTCCAAATGCAAAAAATGGGGGATCGAGTAGAGGAGCAACATCATGAGATGTTGGCAGCATTGCAGAGAATGGGACAGCGAGCAGACCCTCCCCCATCATCTCTAGCAGCCTCTTGAGTAGCCCCTCCATGAGCCTATCCAGTGGCCTCTCCATCATCCTCTTCAGCAATGGAATGCACAAAATTCTTGTAAGTTATTTACTTTTTACGCAAAGTCCATTTTTACTTTATTGGTATGCTACATAATAATGTTTTTCAAATTTACAGCACCAATGCCCTCACAGGTGAACTTGCTCCTCCTACCGTGCTTGCCAAGGTGAATGAGACATATGCGTTGAGTGGATCGCAGCCTCTGCCACTTAAAATATGTGTGTGTACGTCTTCGATTTGGTTATCTACATGTGTTTGCACTTATTCATGCCTTATTATTCTGACTATCTCTTGTTAATGATTATTGTAGCCAGGTGAACTGGTTGATCTTTTTAAGAAACTTGTTGCAGGAAATAGTCGAAAGAACCATGAGAAGTGCTCAATTATTTCAGGAAAGCTGATCAATGATGAGTACACCATCTCTAAGATCATCTTCCCCCAGTAAGAAGGGACAACAAACACGGTGAGAATTACATTCTGTTACATTAAGTAGTTTCGAATATTTTATCTTAGTACTCATCCTTGCTTTGCTTTCTTTGTATGCAGTGCTATGCATTGAACGAAGAAGAATACTATGAGGTTCAACATAAAAAATTGCTACTGACATTAGGATGGATTAACGTAAGTAAACATCTCGCTTTTCTGGTTTTTCGTTCATCTTTCAACTGTTCTAATGCATATCTCCTTTACATTTCAATCACACCTAAAGCAATTGTGTTTTATGTCATCCGTTGACATACACACTCACTGCCCTTACAAGCTGTTGCTGCCTGAAGCAATTTCAATCGTCGTAGCACCAACTGATAAAGAGTGGTATATCTTTTCCCTTGTGTAGATTCATATTACTTTCCACTTATGTGCTGATTTTTCCTTTGCGTTTTAGCCCACACGGCATCTTTCGATATATGAGTGAGGGATTGGGGGTGATCCAACATAGCAAGCAGAAGGATGACTTCCACCATCAATATGATGTACTTGTGAAGGGTCTGTTGTTCTCCAAAGTGTCCAAGTTATAAGTGGACCCACATATGTATTTTGAGATCACAAATTTACGGAAGAAACCTGGCAACAAGACGGCTTAGGGTATGTGAGATGTATAGAGATACAAATTAAGATACTCATTTTGTTGTACATAATAAAAAAATTGTGTTGATGTTTATGTTTTATATCGTTTACTTGGATAATATCTATTTGGAAAATATCTAGCTTGGATAATATATGGTTTTTGATAATGTCACAGGGGGGATAGACTAAAAACAAGGTAAACTCTTGCAAAATTTTCAATTTTTTGAAAGAGAAATTGACTCAAACCATTTCATCCATCATCAACAAATGCTTCAACTTCATCAAAATGTGATACAATTCAGTTCTCAAAAATCTCTAGGGGTCGCTAATCATTGACAAAATCACTGAGAAAATTGCTAGGAGTGTAATATGAATTTACAAGGTAGATGAAGCATGATGATCTATGGCAGATCATAGTCAATCTATGGTGGATTGTAGTCAATGCATGGCAGATCGTAGTCAATCCACAAAGGATGGTAGTAAATAGGTGGCAGATCATATATGATTTGCAGCGGACCATCAAAATTATAATGTTATTTTTAAAAATATTGATTCGTGGCGGAACATTACATGATCCGCTGCAGATCAAAATCAATGTGTTTAATGGCAAACATGATAATGATGTTTACAGGGACTTTTTTCCATAGTTTAGTGGTTAATTTTTTAGAAAAAATAGGTTCGTGGTTGAGTTGTCACTGACCACAAAGTATGATGGTTGATTTGTCATTTTCCTAAAGGAGAAAAAATGGAAAGAGAAAAGAAGCTTGCGGGTAGAAGAAGAAACAGGGAACACTCCTCAACTCTTTCGGCATAGAGCAACTTCGTGACAGAAATGAGAAGGATGGTTGAGACAAGACCATTGACTCTAGCATTCTAAACGTCTGAGCATGGGCTGGCAGGAAGCCGATTGAATGAGGACAAATGACTTTGGCATTTGAACAGTTCATTTGAGTACTCCAGCAAAGAGGCTTAGCTTTTGGGAGGAGACACGAGCTGCAGCAAGGCCTGCTTCACCAGGACTGGATAGCTTCTCCAATTGAGGTTAGAAATGTCGTGAGTATTCTTTATCTCTCAGCCGAATCGACTATTGCCTATTTACTGCCATCCTTAATGCATTCCAAATTTCATTTATGTTTGATCTCATTCTAGATTTCAGCTTTGAAATGTTGTTGTGTTTAATTCCTGCTCAGTGGTTCTAAGTTGATTTGGTTCATTGTTGTTTTGGTTAATAACTTCCGTGGATGATTTTGTGAACCGACCGTAAACATTGCTCTGTTAGGTGTGTTTCCTTATGCTCATAGTTTATTTGTTAAGACCTGAGGGATGACACTTCCTAGTTGCTGAGATTGTTTGGGGCCGGGCAATCTAAGAATATGATGTGTCCTATGAAAGCTGTTAAAGGAGATGTTGTTCACTGTTTTGATGTTGGACTCTACTTTGATAATTGGTTCATGTTTGTTTGATAACTATAGAGGATATATTACTTGTAGTAGTGAATATTTCGTGTCTTGGACAAAGGATATGAGGATAGGCTCATTGTAGTTAATTATGCCAGTTGAACTGAGATGAGTGTACTATTTAGGTGAAACTGTGTACTGTTGTTTTGAGGATTGATGCCTTGGTTATTGTAACTGTCAATACATTGTTGATATTTACGAAATGTTGAATGTTGAAGATTGAGTGTTGTTTTGATGATGCATTAAATTAAGTCGTTACACATCGGTTGGACTCCTATTCCCGGTATAGGACCCTCCTGCTCATTTCTTGAATTATATTAACAAATATTCCCATGTTTGATACATTTGTCAGGCTTGGACAATTTTAGAGATTGTGAAACAATCACTGAGGAGACAGTAGCTTTGAGTACCAAGAGAGAGCGTCGCAAAGGTAGGGATTTCTATACCTCTTACATTGCATAGAATCATCGCTTTCAAAACAAGTATTTTGTGGGATACCACACCCGAAAACCTAACGGGACTGTTTTGACAGCACGTCAGTTTTCTCACGTGGTAATTTCTATACGTGGTCTTGTGATGATATATTGTGCATATATAGGGAGGCTGAATCCTCTTGAAGCTTCAGACAATTCTGGTGCTAAAGCATCACAAGGTTATCTCGTACCATCTTCTATTGCGAGAAGGATGGATGTTTGTATGTACAAAAGGGTAAAAGGGCACCGGTATCATGTCTTCGGGTTTCAACCCTAGAAAGTAAAGGGTGAAAGGGCAGTGATGACATGTCCTTGGTTTTCAAGCCCCAGAACTTGGCCAGAGTTTTTGTCACATGAGTTGGAGGTTGTCAGTCATTAGGGATTGTTCACCTAGCACCTTTCTAAGTGATGGGTGGAGTGACAGCTCGTAGCTCTACTCGTCGGCAACCCCAGTCAACTTGGATACAATAGGTGGCTTGTAACAACCCGATCTTAATTTTTCCGTTAAACAATGTAACCAAACTTTGGAGATAAGAATTGGCATAATATATACATTTGTTACATCGTCCCTATACGAGTTAAGTTGTGACGTATAACTTTGTGGAGATTTGATTTGGGCAAAGACTTAGAGGAAAACACAAAAGAAATGGATTGTGAATGATTAGGACCCAAACGAACGACCCCACGGATGAGACGTGTCATCTGCACAAGCCTTGGAACATTGCCCAGGACTTGGGGACAGCTGGGGAGGCCATTCGGCGTCCTAACCTCACTGTGCTGAGGAGTTTCGGACGCAAGATGCGGACGATGCAGATGAGACAGGATGCGTCCGCATTGAATCTATTTAAGTCTGGAGACTTTAGGACTAGTGCGGACGCCGGCGGACGAGATAGAGAAGTGTCCGAATTGAATCTATCCAATTCTTGGACACATTCAGACCCTAGATCCAGACGAGGATTGGCGTCCGCATCTGAACTGCGGATGGTACGGACAAAGGTGGGGACACCGATTTCCGTCAGAAGACTCAGATTTTGCCTGTGAAAATTGGTCTTGTGGATGACTGTGGATGGGAGTGAGTCGTCCTCATCCGTTTGAATCAATGTAGACCAGCGACAAAACTAGTTTAAAATCAGAACGAAAACGACACTCAACCAGTAATATCGCAGCTCCCCAACACGGAATCGCCTCCCACGGCTCGACCAGCCAGGGATGGTTCCCTGCCACACGTGTGAGTATCCCCAGGTGAGTCTCTACTTAGCCCAACCCTCCTTCACCTTCTTTTCCTTCGTTTTTCTGCTGTGGGAAGGTTCTGTTGGAGTTCAGAGGCCAAGGAGAGCTGCTGAACGTGAGTGAGCTCGACTACAAAGGTAAGGATATGGGTAGTCTTGGCCATTTGGAAGCCCTACACCCAAGTAATAGAGAGTGTGTGAGTGTGTGTATGCTTGGTAGTTTACTTTGCTGTAGTTGATAGAATATGTAGAAATTTCTTGATGAACTCTATTGTTTTCCTGCAATGTTTGCTACTGTCCATACTCTTCACTTTGTAGATATTTCCTTTGTCATTTTCCCTTCTATGTACATTGCTGTTAATGTTCAACGAACAAATGACAAGAAACAAAAGAATGAGATCTAAACACTTCTAAAGAAAACATGAATGGAAATGAGAACCATGGCTGAAATGTGAAAAAAGATGAAAGAAATGAATGACTGTTGTTATGTGCTTATTTTGATGTCCATTTACTCTGTAAGAAGGGATGAATAACTGTAGAAATCATGAGATCCCCTAGTGATATGGCCTCTGTTATTGTATGCTTTGTTATTATCAAATGCAGACTATTTTATTCTTGGTACAAGCATGTCTTTCATTGTTACTACTGTCTATAATCGTTAAACAAGCCCGTTATGTTGTTACGTCTTCAAAAATCCTCACTGCCTTAGATATCATACGAGAAGCATGTTTTTAATGTTCTACATAGTTCATTCTTGCTGCTGCTATTATGGTATAGGAAGCATGTAGCTCTGCTGTAAATTCCTCTTGTTGTATAGAACTATCGCCATAGCTTAAAGTACATTTGCTGTTCGATTAGAGGCATGCCCACTTGTTTGTATTTCCTGCCGTTTTAAGTCGACTAGAAGCATGCGTAGTCATTTATAAATCCTGCTATTACATTTGATTAAAGCATGTTAGCCAAGTATGTTTTTCCGCTGTCATGATCAATTAGAAATATGTTAGCTGTGTGAAATATGTTTAGCTATATACATTTTCCGCTGTTTCATTTAGTCATTAAAAGCATGCTAGTTTCTCTTGTGTAGTCGATCTAAAAGCATGTTAGATGTTGTAAAGTGCTGTTATATTGGCTGCTTAAAAGCATGTTTAGTCCTACTACATAGTCGATTATAAACATGCTTGTATGATCGTATTCCCTTGCTGTTTAGTATTCATCACGTAGTCGTTCAACATATGTATCGCTATTATAGTTTGATATGGTTCGCTGCTGTATTTGGAGAGTTAAAGCATGTTTCACTGTATGATTTTCCTGCTATACGATTAACCGATTAACAAGTACGTTTTGCTGTCCTATTATCGATATTTCTTTGCTGTATATTGTCCATTAAAAAGCATGTTTAGTTGTTGGTTTTCCTGTTATTAAGTTCGATTAAAAGCATGATTTGTTGAACGTATTTTTGCTTAATGGTCGATTAGAAACATTTTTTGGTGCTCGTATTTTTCTGCTACATAGTAGATTAAAAGCATGTTTTCTCATCTCAAATTCACCGTGTTTTCACTGTTGTTCTCCTTAAGTTTACAAAGCATGTTTGTTATCCTTAGATCATTGTTCTATGTTGTCGTTACTTTCCTTACATATGAAAGCATATATTGTTTTGTCTTAGTGAACATTAATAGTATGGTTAGTTAAATGCCGTCATTAATTTCGTTATGTGAAGCATGTGCTAATATTCGTTTCATTCATTGTTTACTGTGGATCCTCTAAAGCGTTGTCATTTACTTCCCATATATGTGTTATTTATTGTGAAGAAGTTAGGTTGAGTTCATGCTAATAGAAACCAAATAAGGGGTACCCCCTCGGGGTGGTACCAACATGCATGAGTGAGGAAATGCTAAGAACAGGAATGTTCAGGGGGGGGGGGGGAACTTCCGTCACCGAAGAAACCTTGACCGCGGGATACGCCGGAAGGGACGAAACTCTAAAGGCGGGATACACCGGAAAGAGGAAGAACTCAAAAGGTGGGATACGCCGGAAAGAGAAAGAACCCAAAAGGTGGGACACGCCGAAAAAAGGGAACGAATAGGGAGTTGGGTAGATGGCTAGTTCGGATCTAGCCTAGTTGCTAGGATTCACCCTCACCAAGTAGGGAAATGGACTAGCATGCACACAGGAGGTTAGAAGTCGATCAACTAGGCCATCCCAGAGGACAACCTCCAATCTCCAGCTTGGAGTACGAGTAAAAAACCAAGAACCAAAGAACGTAACGAAAGAATTGGTTTAGGTGGCCCCCATTCCAAGAAGAATTAAAAAGAGAAATGCATAAATTGTTTTCCCCCATTTCCTTACTGGGCGTAAGGTCACGTCCTTACTTGTGGTGTAGATAACGAAGTAATTATGCTAGGAGCTATGGAAGAGGCCATTCCGGTTGAGCCTGTGGTGGATCCGATGGCGATGCCAGCAGAGTAGTAGTACGACACTAAGAAATGAAGAAGAAGAAAGTTGTAAGGGCTAATGTCGAATGGTTTTCTTTTTACGAATGTTAATTTTTCCTTTATTGCCCTTACTTGAATATTATTTGGAATATTATGTAGGCCTTATTTGGAAACTCAAAACCTTGAACCTTAAATTAATGTTTTTCAATGTTGTTTTCGGCTAAACTGTTGATCATAGTTTCTTATTTCTCGTAAATGAAAATTTCTTGCTTAGTTACGCTTCCGCAACCTTTATGAACAAATTTTTATATCACTTTTGCAAATTGTAAGTAATAGTTCTTCACTATTTAATGAATGGTAAAATGAGCTTTTAGTAACGATCGGGTTTTTGCACTCTGATTCTCTTTATAAAAGGATTTTTAAGAAAAGCTTAACTTTAAGATTTGTTTTGGTAAAACTGAGTACTTTTAAAACGGTTAAGAAATCTGGGTCATTACATGGCTAGTGGAGGAGAAACCCAACACCGGAGACTCATTCGTTATTGATATCGCTTAAGGGTACTTTACCTGATCTACAGACATGGGTACCATCCTATTCTTCTACCTCATGAGGTGTTGTTATCGACAGGTGACTACTTGTTCTATGATGAGTGCTGGATGGGTCCTTAAGCAACCATCTTTTTTCACAGATAACATTTTCCAATCAGAAAATGGTGATGGCCTATTTTTTGAGGTATAGCTGTCTATGTACATAGCAAGTTTTGATAAAAGCTTCATCAATGGCCTCGGCCTGGATTTATAAAATGAAAAAGAGTTTTTGGTTAAAATCCATGTATGGTAAAATGAGAAACATAACATTGTTTACTAAAAGAGAAAGATCAATTTTCACATATGATGCACCTAGTATAGATATACTTTACTGAGTTAATCACTTACCCTAAATGACCCCTTCCAAAAATTCCAAGTAAAGGCAAGAGTGGCTGAGGACATAGAGTCGGAGGATCCCATTTTTTATATATTGTATGTTGGTTTGGATTTTTTACACAGTGTTTGGATTTCATTTTATTTTATGCACCGTTATTTTTTCATGATCGTTATACCAACCTAGGCCCATATCTTTTGGGTTGATCGAAATCATAAAAGTTTTCTACTAAAACTCACGCCTTGGGCTTGGTGATTAGGTTCTCAAAGAGAATCGGGTTGCTTGACCCAGCGGTTATGTTCGGCCCGCCACTGGGTCGTGACATTACCATATACCACGTTATGATTTAATAAAAGTTTTGGTCATTACAGATACCTCCTTTTCACTGAAACTTGTTTAAAGGTGAAATTTTTGATAGAGCTACTTTGATGTTAGTTGTCCATGTATGCAACTATGTTTTACTGACTACTCATTCGTGATTTCTTAACACATTAAAAATAATTTTTAAAGGATTTTAAATTCATGAACAACATTTTGTTTAACCGTGGTTTTGACGAAAAAGATAAAATAAGTTTTACATGCATTATATTTAGTATAAACTCTCTATTAAATTAGTCACTTAGCCCAATAACCCCATTCATTCCAAGTGAAGACAAAGTTAGTTAGGTGTAGTTGTTAGGTGGCGGACCTTCCTATTTTCTCTTATTTTCTTTGAGTGTTTTATTTTTGTTTCCTAGTGAGGACTTATACATTTAATTTGGGTCTGTATTTGAATATTGGAATGAAGTTGGGACATTTGCGGTTTGATGCACAATATTTAATATATTTATGATATTAATTTCTCGTGATCACCATGTAAACTTAGGCTCATCTCGTGTAGGCTATGACTTTGATTTTCGTTTAAAGCTTCTGTTGGTAACTAAACCTTAAGTTGGGCAATCGGGTCGTCTTTAAGATCAGGTTGTTCGACTTGGAGTTTCTGTTATGCTCGCCTCTGGGTGTGATAAAGATATTACTAATATATTTATTTGACCTAAACTTTTAATAATTTAACTCAATAAACATACCTTTCATCAGATAATAAGAATAAAGTCATTTTTCAAATTTAATGTAACACCCCGACTTTCTTTTCCCATTTGTCTTTGTAAATTAAACATTTTTTTTAAATTTCTTTTAAAACTTTTAGCGTAGAGGAAGACTTTTCTCTTTAACCTTCATAACAATAAGCAAAGCGTAAATCATATCTTTATCAAACATTCATCAATTATTACATTATCACTTTCAATTTCTTTTTACCAAACATGTCTCATCCCACAAGTCAAGTTCATTGTAACAACTCCAACGACTTTTCATAAGTATGCCATATCAAATATGTGTTTCTCCATCATTAGTCTTATCATACAATTTTACCTGCATCACAAAATTCATTTATGAGCCTAATGCTCAGCTAGTAATGAAAAATAAATATTTTGACATGGAATGCACGTTTATACTTTTTAGTTTGTTTTCTTTTCTTTTCTCTTGTCAGCATGATAGTTGGACATAGTCGAAGGATAAATATGCACCATTTGGTCCACCTCTTGCAGAACAACCAAGTTCAATCCCAGCCTTTACCACGACCTATTACGTATTTCCTTTTCTTTTTCTAATACAATTTATGGATGCAAAACATGATGCATGAGCATGAATGCATAATCATAACATAACTTCAAGCGATAATAACACTTAACATCCTCAAACAACATATTATCATAATCATTAGTACTATCAACACAACATAACACATCCTCAATCAACAAAGCAATCACAGCTGTCATATCACGTAAATTCTAGCATCTTGTGATGTAGGTCGTTAGGCTAATCATGTGCAATTATTACTTACCTTGAAGTTTTAGCAATTGTCTGATTTATCTCCTTGAGTTGAAGGACCTAAAACATGTCATAATACTTGTTAGTATCCATATTAGACATTATCACTTTGGTTGATTCTTGAATTCCCAGTAAGTAATCATGTAAAGTCAACTTATAACTTTAACCACCTTTGTCATGCTAATATCGTCCAAAACAAGGCATTTTTTATTGTCAATAATCAGCTTTGTCTTGTTGCTTTACCACGAACATTCAAAATTCAGTACTTGTATTATGCACGTTCGATTTTCCTAAATTCAATGCCCAAAGTTCCATTGAATTGTCCATAATAGCATATCGAAATAGTTTAGTAATTGAAAGCCACTTAAATAGGTTGGTGCTACCAACACAGAAATTGCTTCGATTTTATCAGGGTTTAACCCATATAAACATCACTGTTGGAATGACAGAATCTTAACCTTAGAACCCAAAAACCTAGTTTCTTTATTATCCCATAAATCATATGCTCAACCTTAGGATTTTCGTATTTCTTTGCTTCTCAAACTTATAATTCACTTAAACTTAAAAAGAATCACACTAACCTTTAGAGAGTATTTCTTACTTCAGAGAGGAGCTGAAACCTATGGCTCACTTGTTTCCATTTTGAAAAGTCAAACCCCTCTATTTATAGAAGTTTAAAGCGGTGATTTTACCTCGTGAGTCATCCTCTCTACCAATCAGACACTATAATTTACCAATACTAAAAATTATAAGCACTATCATCATCTCAATCCATTGTAATTGGTAGAATCGTAATCATCTTATTAATTCTTAATTAATCCTAAAACCAGATTCCTAAAAAAATCCTCTGCTTTGGATTTTTTCACATTCATAGATGCCAAAATGTTTGTTGTAGATACATTCGCTCCCATTGAGCACCATTTCTACAAATATTCGCTCCATCTGCCAATTGATAATCGCCACTTCTTTCCTCTGATACAATCCATTCCATGGATACCTTTGCTCCCACACTTTAACTTTTTATCGCAGCAGCCTTTCCATATGCAGATATTTACGTACAACATAAACTTATTTCCAACTAGGACATTTTGTCATTTATTCTTTTTTCACATACTCATTTACTACCGTAGATACACTTGTCACATCATCAATAAGAGCTTACTCTTTTTGCGGATGCCTACATTTCTATGGTTCTACTATTCACTACACGCCACTTATCAAAAACGAGGATGTTTCTTCTTAATAAAACATTGTCACAACTATGTTTACTACTGTAAACACATTTGTTTAGCTTTAAGTGTAGCCACTTTCCCTTCAGTAACAAATCTTTTCCGTTCATGGGAGCATTTTTCTCCTAATCTAATCATTTTCATTTCATCCTATAATTTGATCAATTGGTCCTTCTTCCTCTCGTATGACATCTTTTCTCTCTGATGGACTACAATGTCCAATCACAAGAGCAAGGGCCTAAAGACTCATTAACACCAACCCTCTAACTATTTGGAAGGTGGCTCAATTATGGCCCAAATGGAGGAGCCTCCAACCCATAAAGATCAAGGGAGGCCCACGTACTTATTGCTATGGAAAGAAGCCCAAGAAGACAAGCTTGAAGGGCAAGAATGATTAAGAGGAATAGAGAATGGAAACCTTCCTTAATCGGCCAAAAACAAGTGGACAAAGGAGGGCCGATTGTGCTTGATTTTGACAACCATCCAATTGGGAAAACTTGAAGAGGAAGTAGCTGTAAAAAATCCACCAAATTGTTGAGCCCAAGCCAGCAAAGAATGATTTATAATCACTTTAGAAAGTTACCTAATTACTAGTATAGTACTTGGTTATGTAGGACCAAATATCTAAGTTGTTTCCTTTATTGTTATTTCCTATTCTATACTTTGTAGTTGTCTCTATAAAGCCACCTAGTATGAGTGTTTAAGACATTGAAGTTTGATTAATAAAAGTTTTTTCTTTTTTCAAAATAGGAGTTATTCCTTTCTTAACACTTTTGTGAGTAGCATCCAAAGTCTCTTTGTGTGTGTTGCATAACAAGATTGGGCTTGCTTGAAGTTGGGTATGTTCTCTTATTGGAATCCATACTCTTACTCCCTAGAGGAGGTGTGTGTGAAGAGGTGTCCAACTATCAAGAAGATTCTCATTCATGAAGTTATCCATGCAGGAGTTGCAAGTGTGCATACTTGTTATTTCCAGTCACTCAAGTTCTCTCAAGCATATTTCCTAATTCATAGTGTTTATTCCCATTATTCTTGAAGGAATTCTTTGTTTATTCATCAAGGCGGACACGGTGCAAATTTTAGATCAAAAGCTTGTAAAACGTGTGAGTTATTGGTTTTCAAAGATAGACCTTCCATATTGAGTTTTGCGACAAATTAAGAAAATTCTGTAGGACCAGTCGATCACCTTCACTATAGTCGATCGACCGCACATCAAAACCTTTGAATATATAATATTTTTCCATGTTAGTGATCGACCGCCCCTGCGACCACGACAACTGGGGCCGATCAAATTTGAGAATTGTCTATTGATCTCGACATATACTGACTAGCCATTTCTTTACCTCTTATCGCCTTGGTCATTCAACCCTTCGACCAATACAGCAGCTCTTCAATATATTTATAAGTTATATTCTTAGTTCTCTTCCACTAGTGTCTCACTCTCCCACGTGGCATCTTTCCATGGAAGCATCTTTTTAATCCGTCTTCTAATCTAATGGCTAAAACTCTTCTATCTATTTAATCCAATGATATTCCTTTCTCTCACACTTCCCTTTCTCCCCCACATGGCATCTTTTCGTGGAAGCATCTTTTTTATTCTACCTTTTTAATTGAATGGCTATAAACTTTTTTTTATTAATGAATACAATGATCTTCCATTGTAATACTTAGAACTTCTGGGTCTCACTAAGCTTAGAATATAGATGGTAAAAATCACATATATATTATTTTATAATTATGGAAAATTAATTTAGGAAACAGAATTGGAGAACTTAAGTTAGACCTGTAATCATTCTCAAGTGATATTTGAAATTAGCCAAGAATTCATAAAGTGGGTCGATTAAAGTACGATATGTATATTTAACACACACACACACACATATATATATGTTAATGAAAAAAATGGGGATTTAGTTAAGGAGAAAGGATGAATTTTAAAATAAAATATGAAGGAAGAGATTGAACTGGTTCTGTCAACCATTGTCGGTTCGGTCTAGCTTTGAGAAGAAAAAGTGGGGGAAGAAAAGAATGGCTTGCGACCATTTTGAGAAAAGAGAGGAGACAGGGGAGGGCGATCCCGTGGTGCAAGTTTCTTCACGGGACTGTTGCGACAAATGGGTGACTCAGCGTCGCCATGCATAGGTGTGTGATGTGGTCGCAGTGCGACTTGGTGAACTGCAGGTTGGCTTGAAGTGTTCGAGTCTATGTAGTGGGACTCGTGTACGGTGATCTACGTAACACCCGCGAGTACGAATGAACGGAGCTCCCACGAGCTGGGAATTTGCAGCTTCAGGCTGAGCGAATATTGGAGAGGCTGGGGATTGGATTTTGGACGGCAAGGGTGGTCTTCTCTAGCAGCAGTGCGAAGTAAGTTCCCTGTGTGTGTTCATGTTTCTTGGCATTCCATTGCCGAGCATTACTGCCTAGGACGAAGTTTGGTTTAGGATGTATTCCTTCTCCGTTCTACTTTTTATTGATGGGAACTACTGTGGGTTTGTTAGGTGTTTTGAATTGGTGTGGGAAAATTTGCAATGGCGAAGAGGCATGTTGGGGCAGCTGGCAAAGCAGGAGGAAGAGCAGATACAATGTTTTCATGTGGGAGCGGTCAACATCACAGTCTACTGTTCCTGTCGACTGGTCCCACTAAAAAATGAGAAAAATGGGTTTTAAGTGTGTTTCGGCCGAAGAGAATTTGGCAATCCCAATACGTGACCTCCTCTTGGATTCTCCCATGTCTTTCCCCTTTACAGATGGTGAGGCTTTAGAGTAGTTAGGAGGGATTATGGGGATGCATGTGATGCTTATATGAAAACCTTCTGAGGTAAAAATGTAGAGATAAATGCTTCTAGAGAAAAAATAGACAGAGAGAAGGAGAGTGAGGCCAAGAGAAAGGAAGCTCTCTAGGAGCTGCAGGCTACTGGAGAAAATAAGGAGAAGTTGCTGAGGAAGAATATAGAGTGAAAGAGAGTCAATGAAGGAGATTTCAGTGAAGGAAGAAAGGAAAGAAAAGGGGGAAGAAACATAAGAAGAAGGAGAAGCTATTCTCTGGTGTTCTTCACAGTGAGGTTTTCCTTCAGTTTTATGGAATTCCTTCTTTGCTGCCTATCAATTTTATCGGTTTATAGTTCTCTTTTTATGGTTGTTCGATTGATGATATGTGTTATGTTAATGGAAAATGACTCTCTGTTTAATCTGCTAGTGGATAGACTCTTAGGATTGTGTTCCCTATTGATGGATTTGGTTGAAGAATATTTTGGGATGTATGCTCTCTGTGGTTTACTGATGATATTGCTTAGTTTATAAATAATGAAGAAATGAAATAAGTGGTGGGGTTATGTTCTGTTGTTGGAATTGGTCTCTGTTGGTTGCGGATTGTCGTTGGCTCTCCGTGTTGTTGATAAATGGCAATGAAATATGAATGTTGATAGTGGGTGTGCTCTGTTAATGGATGATTTATGTTCTAGCTCTCTATTGGTTATTTGTTTAGGACTTTATGTTATGCGAAATTAGGTACAGACTATTGAATAATAATGGATAGTTATACTTGATTAAATAAGTGTTCATGGATAAGTTGAGGAAGTGTGGATCCGTTGATGTGAGTTCTATCCTTTGGTTTGGATTATTGTTAGGATAATAAGGAATAATGGTATCAATATTGAGGTTCACAATTGGTGATAACTAATGGATAAATGTTATTAAATTTGAAGGTATTAATCAGAGAAGAAGGATGAAGAGTAGAAACGCTATGGACGCAGGTAAGTGATGTAACGACCCATATTTTTATCTTTACCTTTTTATTTTCTCTAAAAATGTGTTAAATTAAAATCTTTCGTTAAATTAAAACTCTTTTATTAAATAGTTGAGAATTCTTTCCAAAACCAAAATCTTAAAAGAATTGAGATCTATTTGAAATTTGTATCAGAGTGCTTGTTTAAAATCCCGTCACCACCACATTTCTTAATACTCATTTAAGCCGTGGAAGGCAAAAATAATTTTAAATCCAAATATAGTGGAAGCGAAATGAAAACCATTTATTTAAAACATTAAATAAATAGAAGTATTAATCAAAACATACTTAAAGTTTAGGGTTAAAAACGTCACATACTCAAAAATACGAGTTTGGGGCACTTAATATTTTACAAAAACGTGTTTACCCTTTAACCCTTACAAAACATATTCTTTTTCTTTCCTTGAGTCATCCGTCTACGCCGATTGCGTTTCCTTCGGATACTCAGCAGGCTCCATGGGGAAGGCCTCCTTCTCTGCTCCTGGTATTACAATGTTGTTACCTGCACCACAAGTAAGGACGTGAGCTAATGGCTCAGTAAAGGAAATGTGGTTTATGCTTCTGTTATTTCTCTCTTTAGTCTTTTATAGAATGGGGACCATCAAAACCAACGTTTTTTTTACATTCATTCGTTCGTTCTTTACTCGTGCATCAAACTGGAAATGGAGGATTTTCCTTTGGAATAGGATAGTTGGTCAGATCTAACCTTTTGCTTGCACTAGGTCCCCTTTCCTGACGTGGTTGGGGGCATTAGTCTAGTGCAACCTAGACCCGCTACCCATGTACCGCCCCCAACTCCTCTTTTTTCTTCTTTTCTCATTTTCTTACATTTTACTCACTCACTATATGTGAGTACCGCCCCCAATGAGGTACTCACTACTTGTTTCTATTAACATGATGCATGATAACAATTCAATAACACATATACAAATGGTAAATACAACCAATTTAAAGGAATGATAACTCGATAAGTAAAGGCAGAAATTTAAAGATACATGAATAGAATGAAAGCATAATTGGGGGGCAGCATATAGAATGGCAACAGAGCATATTTTTATCAAAGATAAATATTCTAGCAGGCATCACAGAATTAGACAAGCATACTTGAGATTGAATGAGTATTAACTAATTAGCATACTTGAGGAACGAGAATGGAGATTAAGCAAGAAGTAATTAACATGCTCGGAGACTTTGGAGACTAATAATTAATTAATTAACGTACAAGGGATTGTGAATTAGCATACATGAAGGTTGATAATAACTTAACATACTTTAAGATTGATTAATCAACATGCATTAGACAAGTAATACCAGACATTTAGCTAACGAACATGCTCGAACGGTAAACAAATAATTGGCATACTTAGACAAGAAATTGGCATGCTTGAAGATTAAGCAACTAAATATCATACAAGTGTGATTATAACAACCCGGTTTTTTGTAAATCCTTTAAAACACGTAAAAATTTGAACTTTTATAAAACCGTTGAAATCTCTTTTAAAACAGATCCGAGCACGACGCTAAACCGGACTGCTACTAACCATTCGTTAACTCGTATTGAAAATCCAGTTAATAAAATGTGGAAGCGTTATAAAATCTTTTATTTAAAACGTTGCAGAAGTGTAAATCATTTAAATTAAAGGACTAAACAATTAAATACAATTTGTTATAACCATTTCCTCTTCTCGCTCTAGCCTAGCCAGTCCCAATCTCCTCGTGCAAATCCTTCATCCTTGCTTCATTATTTTTTCATCGTTCCTCGTATACGTACCTATTACTATATGTACGTCGGTTGTACCTACACCACAATTAATACGTGAACCTAATGGCCCTGTAAGGAAAATGGTTTATTGCAATATGATATGCCACTCTTAAGTCTGTTTAGCCATTCGTTCGTTTTATTACTTTACTTTACTTCATTCATTCGTTACTCGTATATCGAGCGGAAGATTGAAGGATTTCCTCTGGGATGGAATAGTGATCGGATCTAACCTTTTACTTACAACTAGAACTCCCGTACCCGATCAGGGAGGGGCTTCGACTAGTTGCAGACTAGACCCGCTACCCATCCACCCTCTAACTCCTCATTTCCTTCATTTTCTTTAACATTTTACCTCACTTAATGCATGCATGAGTACCACTCCGATGGCATTCCCTATTAGTTTCTATTAACATGATACATGACCATACATTCTCAACCTAGCATGATGCATGATACTTTATAGCGTAACATTAACAGAAATTGAAGAGAGCATTGAAAAGAAAATAACTATAAATGAAATTGCGCATAAGAGAAAGTAGTTGAATAACAGAAATTGAAAGAGCATAATGGAGAACAATTATGATATTAAACTGGAAACAACGAAACACATAAGGAAACCAAACAACGAACATTAAGGAAATGCAAAATCATGAAGGAATTACGGAAAATGAACACCTATCTCACAAGATGCAATGAATTGAAACAATGAAGGCATGCTTGATCTTATAGAACACAATAATAAACGAAATGGAAATCGAACATACAATTGACGGTAATCCTAGTTAATTTCCTAGCCAATTTACATGCTCAAGTTAACATGCTTAAGTAGAATTACAATTATTATTCTAATTGGTTATCTTACTTAATTTTCATGCCCAAGATTATAATTGGTTATTCTAGTCAATTTACATACTCAAGAATTTATTTCATTTATTATCCAAATTAGATATCTTAGTTAATTCACTTGCTCAAGGGAGATACGATTATGTTAGCTACCATTATTATCTATTAATTAATATGTTTAAGTCTAGTTCATTAATTGTAGTTTAGTTAATTGCTCTAATTAACTGACATACTAACATGGCATAACCTATTCTAATTAGTGATTAAACATGCTAAATGATTAAACATGCAAATTTCACGGTACAACCTAGTTAACTAACATGTTGCTAATTAATTAAACATGCTAATTAAACTTATTAATTACATGCTAATTACATGGCATATCTAATTAATTGACATTCGAATATTATTCTAGTTAGTTAATTAAACATGTTAATCTAGTTAATTTATATGCTAAGAAGAAATTACGATTATTAGTTATCCTAATCGATTAACATGCTCATTTATTTACTCAACATGCTCGACTAATTACTTAACATGCTCACTAGTTAATTAACATGCTCAAGTAATAAGTATAATTTGGATTCTAATTGATTTCAATTACACATGCGTAAGGTTAAGTTGAGTTAACGTGCTAGTCAATTTAATATGCTAGTCTAGTTAATTATCCTAGTGAAGCTAATTAGTTAACGATGATTAATTAGACAACTAGTTAATTAAACATGCATCAAGTCTAATTAATCATGCAAGTCCAGTTAATTTACTCTAATTAGATTAACATGCTCAAAGAAGGATTTCGATATTCTAACTAATTATTCTAGTTAATTAACATGTTCATTCTAATCAATTGCGATAGTTAATTTACATGCTGCTAATTATTTAAACATGCCAATTAGTGATAAGTTAGCTAATTAACATGCTTGTCTAATTAATTATTCTAAATAGTAGATTGCTCCACATAATTGACATGCATCAACGAAGAATCAAGTTAAGTAAACATGCTCAAATCTAGTTAGTAAATTAAACATGCTTCATGCTAGCAAATTGAACATGTTAATTATTTAAACATGCTAGTTAGTTACTTATAAGCAAGCTAATTAAACATGCTAGTTAATTAGTTTCCCTAGTTAATTAACATGCTCTTACAATAGTTGCAAATTAGAATTCTAATTGACTAACATTTAGACATGTTGGACCTAGCTAAAATAACGCGCTAGTTAATTAATATGCTTAGCTAATTGATATGCTTAAGTAATAATTAACATGCTTGGGTTAATTGCATGCTTAAGTTGATTAACATACTTAGGTCTAATTAGCATGCTTAAGTCTAATTAAATTGTTTATATGCTTAGATTAACTAATTTGGTTAACATGCTTAATTGATTAACAATTAACTAAATTGATTAGCAAAAAAACATGCTAGATTAATGAAGCAATAGCGACCCAGCAAAAATGAAGGAAATAATAGTATTATAGTTAATAACAAAATAGCGAGTAAACATCCATTGACATGATAAAACTCTTAGCACATTTTCGGACTCCACTTAACCATTCACCATTTACACATTTAACGTTCCTCACAATCATCACTATTAATTTCAGAACTCATATGCAGTCAATGAAACATTTACTGGAAATTATAGCAGTATATGTAAAATTACAGGAAAACTAACAATCAAAGAAAAGCAACGCCAATGAAGAGAACAACAAATCAGTAAAGAAATCTACACTATTAGCCAGGAAAATCTACAAAATACTACTAACAATCAACAACAAGGAAATCTCCATTCACGCACACCTACTTGTGATGTAGGGCCTCCATAGGCCAAGACGCCCCTATTTCCTTACCTAAACTAATGAACACAATAGGGACAACAAGGAAATCCAAGCCTTCATGGCAGTTCCAGCTCCAAGCTTCATGGACAGCACCCCACAACTGCAGCTCACTCTCTCACGTCTCACACATAACCCCAAATGCTAACCCACAAATGGCTAACTCACAACCTCACACCTTGAGAAGCTCTTTCTCTCAGACCTTCACTCTCTCACACAGAAGGGGAAAAATACTGAATAGGAGAGGGGAGAGGAAGCTTATACCTGGGAGGGGGAACAAACCATATGTGTAGGGGGCAGGGAGGTTGGCTACGTGTGGTCTAGAGGAGGATTTGCTATCAGGGGTCGCGTTCTAATTGGTTAAGGGTCCTTCTCCTTCTGATTTTAAATCCTTATTATCGCAGATTTGGGCTGCTTCGGATGAGTGTGGACGCAGTGGGCTCATCCACATTCATCCACAAGAGAAAAACTCCTAAGGCTAAACCGTGGTCTCGGACGAGCACTGGCATGTACCGTCCGTAGACGATGTTCAGATGCGTTATGGCGTCCGTATGAAACGTCTGCATGCGTCCGCATATGTCCATAAATTGGATAGAGGCAAATCAAACGCAACGAGTCCATGTTTGCAGTCGTCCGGATTCGTCCGGAAGTCCCCCAGAGTTTGGACAGATTCGATGCAAACGAAGCAACTTGAGTCCACATCGTTAGGGATCTCGTCTGAAACTCCACTGCACATTAAAGTCAGGATGCATAATCATGTCTTGAGTCAATCCAACGCATTCTTCATGTGTGAAAAGTGTGTGCAGACGATATAACTCGTCCGAAAATGCCCTGGACAGTTTTTCCCCATTGTTT
>CM039473.1:13361774-13419233 GCA_022433065.1 Begonia loranthoides
CCCACTAAATCTGAAATAGGGGGAATGTTTCCCCTGTTTCAGGAACCACTCCCCTGAAAGGGGGAGTTAACCTTATTTTTAATTTCAATTAATTTTTTTTTTCCAATTTGGGCCTAAAAGGGCCAGTCTTTACAGTGTGTGTGTGTGTGTGTATTACTCTGTGAACTGTGGAGAAAGAAGTGAACTCCTGGTTGGTGTTGACGTTGCTCTGGACTTCAACATTGAATTAATTGCTGGAGTGACATTCCGTTAAGGGAATCAGCTGGTGAATGCTCTCTGGAGGATGTTGTGAGTTGTGATCATTGGATGGAAAGAGGAGTAATTATAAATGTAAAAGAAGAAATGAATCAGAAGAAGAAGAAGAAGACAAAAGAAGTGGAAAGTGTAGTGTGATGTTGCTCTCAGGTCTCCCAAATTCTTCCGGTGGGTGCCTTGATGAAATTATTGCATCTGTTTCTGTAAAGGTTAACATGTTGATGAAATGTTAGCTCTCTATTTTAATTGTTGTCTATGAGTTACAGAGAAATGAGATAAATGTTGGTGAAGCATGCCTTGTTAATAGAAATGGTTCTTTGATTTTATGGTTTTGTTGAGTATAGTTATTGGACATTGTGAAGTAATGGATGTTGTGCTGTGTTTGTTGATAGGCTTATGGGTTGCAGTGTTGGAAATTGTTTCTTAATATTTACTATTTGTTAGAAATAATTAATGAGAACCATGATAAGTGTTAACTATGTTAACTGTTACTCTAGGTCTTTGTTAAAGGATTTCTTTTGGAATGTTAGGAGTATTGTTGGATGTCTACTCTATTAAATTACTGTTGATTGTGAGCGTTATAAAAATAAATGCATGGAAGATGTTGATTATTTAAGTTGGATATTAAAGGTATTGTAAGAAGCTGTTAAGTACAATGGTTCTGGCACTGTTGTTGTTTATAAGTTAAGGTGATAGAATACTGTTCAGTGATGTGAAGTAAATTTTCTGTATTATCCTGTCACATTGATGGAATGAGCAACTTGTTGTGAGTTATTGCTATTCCGTTGCACGTGTTAAGATATTGGAATCATTTCGAGATTGCTAAGTAATTAAGCTGACTTTATAAATTATTCACTATTCCATGTTAAAGAAAAGTTAAATGGTTTTACTCTGCTGTGGGAAATAGGTTATTATGATGGAATACTGTTTGATTTTGCGAAGTACTAAAACGAATGACATATCGCATTGAGGACTGCAGGTAAGTTGATACTTACTATGCTTTGGTCTTCGGACCCTACATCGCAAGAATTAGGATTGTATGTCGTGCACTTACTAGATTTAGGTTCTTTTAATGATATGTTTATTAGACATTTAAACGATCGTATAGGACTGTATGTATTGACGAGCATATTACATGACATACGGAATATATGTACATAGGCATGTGGGGGTTTGGGAGAATTGGTGACTATCCATCGGTGGTGGAGTGCCTACTCCCACGTAGAGGGCAGTGATGTAACAACCCGATCCTAAATTTTCCGTTAAACGATGTAATCAGACTTTGGAGGGAAGGATTGGCGTAATACATGTATTTATATCATATCTATACACGTTAAATTATGACTTATAATTTCTTGAAAATCAATTCGGATAAAAACTTGGTCGAAAATGCAAAGGAATTAGACTTTTGAACTATTAGGACGCCTTTTTGGATGAGAAGTGTCGTCTGCAAAACACTTGGAACGTCGCCCATGCTTTGGGACGGCTCGGGACACACTCTGGCGTCCTAACCTCACTATGCTCAGGAGTTGAGAACGCAGACGAGGACGATGCGAACGCAAATAGGACAAGTCCGCATCGAATTTGTTAAGTCTGGAGACTTTAGGACGGTTGCGGACGCATGCAGACGACGAGAGGATTCGTCCAAATTGAATATGTCCAATTCCTGGACACATTTGGACGATGCATGCGAAAAATGCATGCGAACGCGGGAGAGCCCATCCGAATTGAATCGTTCGACTTAGAATCTATGCGGACGACACGTGCGGATGCCAAATGGCATTCGAATCCTGACTACTAACGGCACGGACGAAAGTGGGGACGCCAGCTTTTGTTCGAGACCTCAGGATTTGCCAACGAAAGTTGGCCTTGCGAACGCGAAGATTACATCCACACTCGTCCGAATCATTGCAGTTCAGCGACAAGATAAATTAAAATTAGAATGAAAACGACGGGGAAACCAATCAAAATGTAGCCTGACACCTCTCACTCCCACTATCCCGACCACAGAGGTTGTCGCCTACTCTTTCCTCCTACTAACGTACGAATGGTTCCCCCAGGTGAGCCTTATTTATTCAACCCTTCCACTCTTCTTTGTTGTTCTTCCTTAAGTCTGGATAGTTTTGGGGGTTTTCTACTTGGAGGGAGCTGCTTGGAAGGAGAGCTACCGTGTCTAGAAAGAAGTGCTAGTGAAGGTAAGGAATGGGTTGTCTTGGCCAGGTGGAGGCCCTACACCCAAGTATAGAGTGCATGCATATGAATGTTTCAGTAGTTCTGGAGTTATTCTTGAAGTCTACTGTGTTACTGTTGCTGCTCACTAGTAGATGCATGGAACTCTCTATTCCCTTAGATGTTCTATTGATTTGTGGTTGTGTTTCCTTGTTGCAAACTCTTAGACGATGATTTGCCTTCGATCTGAAAACTTCCCCATTGCTTTCACTCTTTATAATGTGTTTGCTTCACTCTGTGATTATTTCCTATACATCTTACTACACATTTTATTTCCATACTTGTTTTATATTTACCAAGAAGGATGTTCGATGACAACCCTAACGTATGAACTACGGAGGAAATATGAACGGAATGAATGATTTTTTTTATTGATTCATGAGATCACTAGTCGTACTCTCGCCTTGCTGCTCATGTCTGAACGTGTGCAGTTTACATGTCAACCTTAGCTCACTATTTCTTCTATTTCATTGTTAAACTTAGTTTATGCCATGATTAACTATTATGTTAGTCGGCATATGTTGCAACTAGTTAGTTACCTTCATGTTAATCTATGGAACCAGAAAAATCAAACGTTATCTATTGTTCGAGCTCAAGCATGTTTAGTTATTCATGTTGGTAACCATTACTATAGATTTTGATGATTGAATAGCATGTCAGTTGTTATATTATTCATTAATACTCATTGTTGAATGTAGTCGTTATTATGGTACGTTTCGTATTTTGTTTCAGATAGTTTGACTGCTACATCTTATTATTTAGAAGCTTGTATTATTGCCTTAGTTCGATTTTGTTCACTGCTATACCTTATAATTTAGAAAGCATGAAGTGCAAGCTTGATCCGTCGTTTCATTTTGTCGTCTTTCCCTACTGTATTTTCAGATGTTGGATTATTGTTTCACTGTCTTAAATTATGGACTCGTAGCTGTATGGTATCGATTATAAATCATGTCTCTCCGCACTATTTTTAATGTTTCGCTGTTGACTATAGTAAATTAAAAGCCTGTCGGTGTCCATTTATTTTTGGTGTATGTAGCCGTTAAACACATGTTCCCGCTATTTTTTTTTTTTTATGTTTCTCGCTGCTACTAATAACATTAAGAAGCATGTTTCCGCTGATACCTCCCAATATTACTTGCTGCTGTTCTAGGTGTATAAAAAGCATGTTAGATGATCATATCTTCTGTTGTTATGCTACTCTTATGCGCTACTGTCATTATCGTTACGAAGCATGTTCCACCATTTATTCGATTGACATTCACTGCTGTTATTTTCGTCTAAGAAGCATGTTTCCATTATTTCGTGGTTCGTTGATATATATAATCGTTAGAAAAGCATGTCAATGTTAAAACCCTGCTGTGATGGTCGACTGAAACCCCGCTTAGATGTCCTAATCTTTCCCCTATTATATTCAATTAATGCATGCTTAGTCATTTATGATTTTCTGCTATTATATTCAATTTAAGCATGCTTAGTCATTTATGATTTTTCGTTGTATTATTTGATTAAAGCATGTGCAGTCATTTACGATTTCCGCTATTTTACTCGATTCAAAACATGTGTAGATGTGCATATTTCAGCTGCCTCATGTTAGTTATTAATAGCATGATAGTTCCACTTGCAATTATACGTTGTTTTGTTTTCGTTATATGTAGGCACGCTCTATCATTCGTGATGTCTATTATTGCGAATTTCTTTAAAGCATTGTTAATTACTTTCCATATGTGTATTACTTAATTTGAGAATGCTAGGTTGTACTCACGTTAATAGAAACCAAGTAGGGGGTACCCCCTCGGGGTGGTACCCACATGCATGAGTGAGGAAAAATGTTAAGAAATGAATGTTTGGGATGACGGGATAAGCCCGTCACTGAAGAAACCCTCCCAGCGGGATACGCCGGAAGGGAAGAAACCCTGAAGGCAGCATACACAGGAAGGGAAGGACCCTTGAAGGCAGGATACGCCGGAAAGGGGACGAAAAATGGAGTTGGAGGGCGGATGGCTAGCGGAACTAGTCTGCTGTAATACCCCGAGTTTTTAAGTGGGTTGACTATCGGGGTATTACCAAGAACGTACTCATTAGATAATATATTATAGAAATTAACAGAAAATTAACGTAATCAAAATAAAATAAATATTAATTTAATGGATTGAAATATATAATATTGGGATGAAAAAATTTAAAGGAGTTAAATTGATGGAAATTAAGGGGATTTAATAAGTTAATTAATTGAGGATTTAATTGATGAATCATTTAAAGAGGAGTTAAAATGGGGAGAGAATTAATTAATTAAGAGGGGGAAAAAACTGGACCGGTTCATTGAAAGAATCGGTCTGTTTGGTGTCCAGAAGAATGGCCTTCAGTCATTCTTTCAAATGAATGGCCTTCGGCCTTCGCGAACAAAGAGAAAGATGAAAAGAGAGGGAGGGAGAAAAGAGAGCCAGAGAGCAGAGGGAGAGCCCGACGGGAAAGGGGAGAGACGAAAAGGGACAGAACGACAAGCGCCGGTGGGCGAGCTCCGGCGTGCGGCGACTATTGAGGCATCGGGATTTCCGAGCGAGGCGGCGACGGAAGTGATGATGCTCTGTCGTTCTCGGTGATGCTCGGCGTTGGGAAGGCGACGGTCGGTGCTTGGCGACGATGAAGCAGCGACGGTGAGGGGTTGACGATAGTGACGAGTTGTAGGGCGTCGGGATGCTGCGGGTGATGCCTCGGGCCGTTGGGCATTTTGAGTGGGTCGAGCTGGACTGGCCAATGGCCTTGGTCCAGCTTATGGTTCGGTTTCTCTCCTTCTGGTGCGTGCTCTACAAGTCGACGGGGGAGACAAATTGGAGACATTGTAGTTGTGTGGCAAGGAGTAGATTTGGAGTGCTTTACTCTAGACAACGTAGAGAGGTAGAGGAGTGCAGTGATAATTGACAGAACTGAGGTATTCTGTCGTGGGGTTGGAGAAGCCGAGTGCTGGGAGAGGAAGTTCGAGCTCTCTAGAGGTCAGAGCTTGGCCGTGGCACTCTGGTGGTGATGACTGCCAAGAAGGAAAGAAGAGGAAGGGGAGAGAAATGGAGAAGTAGCCTTGGAGGACAGAACTAGATCTATGGCCGAGAGCTTCTGGAGAAAAGAAAGCTGAGGGAGAGTTGGAGGCTGAACTGGGAACGTTGGAGGTTGGCCGAGAGCTCCCTAGTTCGCTGGTAAGGTTCCTTTCTCGGCATGTTTTGGTCTCTGCTTATGGATGCATGATTTCTGTTAAGACTTAGGCATGGATTTTCTGGATAAAATGGATGGATAATGTCTCTGTTGGGTTTTGTGTTGGAGTTTTCATGACATGTTCTGCAATTTGATTACTGCCATTGTTTGGAATGTGTTTTGTGGTTACGGGTCTCGATTGTGTGCCGATATATGGGTTGTTATTTTGTGAAGAAAACACTCTGTTGGTCATTTTTCCACAACCATGAAGTGTTGGACTTTATGTGTTTTCTCTATTGTAGTGTTAGAAACTGTTATGTGGTTGAGGACAAATATTGGAACTATGTTTCCTTTAAATGTATAAGCTTCTGATAGTTTAAGTTGAGACATGTTATGTGCCGTGAAGTTCTTATAATTATTATACAAGTTAGGATTCGGAAAGGAAAAAGTTATAAGTCAAAATTATTGATGAAAGGTGTTTTGATTGTGAAGGTATCGGAAAGGGGAAAAAGGATAGCGACTAAAGTGCTAATGCGCAATAAAGAATTGAGGTAAGGAAATAGGGGTGTTTTGGCCATTGAGGCCCTATACCACAAGTGGGGGTACGTGAGTAGTATTTCCTTGTTGTGATAGTTTTGCTAATGCTCTGTAGAATTAAAGTGCTATGTGATTTTCCTTAAATGTTATTCCATGATAGAGTAGTGTTGGTTTTCCTTGGGTGAACTTCAGTTGTGAATTCCTTTGTTGATTTCATTGCTGTTAGATAATTGCTTGGTTGATAGTGTAGATTTGTTGATAGTATGGATTTCTCTTAAAGTTAGCTTATTTTCTTTACTGTAAGTGTGATTTCTAAGAATGCTTAGAGAGTAAATGATGAAAGAGGAATGATGAACGACGTGATAAGTACGAACGAACTATTAATTTCATTGATGATGACTTTGCCCTGTTGTTTCATTTTCTTACTAGCTGTAGTGATTTCTCGCTAATAATTAATTGCGCTATGTTCCCTTCGTTATTGTTCTGCCATCATTTGTTAGTCTTGAGCAAACTAAATTAGATAAATGTTAATCAATAAATGCTAACCATTGAGTATGCTAATCACTTTAGTTGAATGATAATTAATTGAGCATGTTAACCAATTTAGTTAACCTAAGTATATAGTAGGACGACCAAATAGAATGATAATTTATTGGCATGTCAAGTAACCAAGATTAGCATGTTTAATTAATTTACTATAATAATTGTGATTCATCCTGGGCATGTAAATGAACTAGGATAACTAGCATATTTAAATCAATTTATCCTAGTTTAACTAATCAACTAATGAACCTAAAACATGTCAACTAATTAGTTAACATTGTGCATGTAAACTAATTAACAAGTCTATGCATGGGTATTAATTAGTTAAGCTAAATCTAAGCATGGAGCATGTTAACTAATTTGTTATAATAAGCATGATTAATTATTTAGTACATTTAACTTAACTTGCAGGTTTAATTAATTAACGAACCTAATAATAGCATATTAATTATCCTAGTCATGCCATGCTAAATCAAACCTTGAGCATATAAATTACTTAGAATAACTAATCAGCTAGTTGTAATCTGTTTCGAGCACGTAACTCGCCTAGGTTAACTAATTAGAATAATCACCTAGAATGATAAATGTATGAAGCATGTAAATAAACCAGGAAATTAAATAAGATATCTAATTAGGACAATAATAGTATCCTTAATGTCACGCCCCAAAGGGGACCCGAGACAGAACGGAGAACAATCCGGCCCAAAAAGGAACCAGATCGTCCAACTCTCACTTAAATCCAATAAATAGCATCGGAAGACTTAAATATTCATGTTAAGATTAGGGCAAAAAAATAAAGGTCCAAAAGTGACAATAATATAATCCAATTTAACAAAGTCTAAAATTTAGTGGAAATAACATAAAATATAATTAGGTTACAAACCTCACTAAAATATCTTTAGTCTAAAAATACTTAAAATTTGGGGAAACTCCGAATATTCTCTTGAGATGGCAATGAAGAACTACTCTGATCATTTCCTGAAAAATGTAGTCATATTTGGGGTGAGTCGACAAAACTCAGTAGGAAATTATTTTATTTTCAACTTATATGTCATATAAATTTAACAGGCTTTTCAGTTAATTAAATTAACAGATTAACATATAAAGAGACGCTGATGAGCAATAAATTGAGTAACAAAAATTAACAAAGGCGATACTCAGGCGATCACAAGCCAAAAAGAGACCCTAATCAGGTTTAGGGTTTTGCGCCCAGGGACACGGCACATACAGCTGTCCCATTACTCTAGTTAACAATAAAATAAATAAACGTAAAATAAATGTAAATAAATTGAAAAATAAATGTGACATGCTCGAATTAAATTTTATATTTACATTTTAGGAATTAAGGTACGTTAAATATAAAATAACCCCTACCTCGAAAGTGGGTAAACCAATACTAATGGCCAACTAAAATGGTCAGTTGAAGCCTCGCAGTACCAAATCTGATAATTCTTAAATTCTGAAACCTAATCATAATAATTTTGTTAAAAATTAAGACTTGAAATTTAAAATTTCAACTTCATTATTTAAATCTAATTCGATGTCAAATATAGGCTTGGCTCACAAGAAGACAATTTGATCTAAAAACTTTGATTTATGGTCCATCGGCCTTCTAGCCCAAAACCTTCACGATAATTATGGCAAAAAGGTATTCTCAACAATTTAGCCCATTTCTTAATAGTCTAGGTCATTGCCATCACGACACATAGCCTGACACAAAATCTCTCTCTGGTCCATAGAGAGAGAAATCAATCCATGGATAAAATGCAAGTGAGAGTTTGGTTAATCAAACAACAATCCTTTTTAATTCATTGCAAAGTCTCTGGCCACACAACTAACCATCAAGAATCAGTTAATATCAATTATCTACTAGAGATTAAACCAACTCAGCCAGTAGATCAAACCAAGCTAAACAATCCAAAACATGAAGAAATTTTCAGAAAAGATCTTTGATTTCCAAACCTTGCATGAAGAAATCTACTTTCTTGACAAATTGTCTCGCCAGACACAACGCCCCTCATCGATTCTTAAATCTGACCAAAAACATAAATAAATAAACAATACACCGATAATTTAGTATATCGATGGGATTAGGAAAAAATACGGGATTTGAAGCTTACACTAGTGATGAATGGATTTCCAATCTACTAGAGAACTAATCTTCCGCCAATAATTTGCAGATTTCACAAAATTTTAAAACTTATTTCTTATGGGAAAAATGCACTTCATTGACAATTTTCCTTGCCCGCGGCAACCGTCTACAACAGTGAGTAACACATCAACTTCAAATCTTATATTTTACACCAGTTAAACACACTTACAAAAAGGAGAAGAACCGAGTATTTTCAGGAGTTGGAATTTACCTCGGCAACGAACGAGATTGAAAAATCGATCGAAGGGGCCACCCCACGCATGTTGTTGGATCGCCGGTAGAACAAAGGATGAGAGGAAGCCAAAGATTTGATGGAGGAGAGGAGGAGTCGGCTATAGGAAGAGAAAGAGGAAAAGTGGGTTCCGATTGCTTGGAGAAAAATGGGGAAAAGTGGGGGAAACCTCTCCCCACTAAATCTGAAAAAGGGGGAATGTTTCCCCTGTTTCAGAACCGCTCCCCCGAAAGGGAAGTTAACATTATATTAAAATTTAATTATTATTCAATTTTTTTATCCAATTGGGCCTAAAAGGACCGGATATTACACTCAAAGTATGCTAAGACATTAGTATAACTAAATAGAAAAATAAATATAACTCACTCTCGAGCATGTAAATTAATTAGGATAACCAACTAGAAGAATAATGATAATTCGACTTAAGCATGTCAGTTTAAATAAAGTACATGCATGCTTACCGTACCTTCCCTTTATTAGTATGCATTCGCTGTTTCAAAACATATTGTACTTATTTTTGTCGTGCGCAGTTAATTCCTTTCATTATATGATTTAGTTCCTTTATATGCGCTTTCCATTCTGTTATTCAATTATCATGAATTACTTTCTTTATGCGCACTTCAATTATTATGAATGCTACATTATAAAGCATCATGCATCATGCTAGGTTAAGAATGTATGAGCATGCATCATGTTAATAGAGATTAATAGAGAGTGCCACAGCGTGGTACGTAAGCATACATAAGTGAGGTAAAAAGCTAAGAAAAAGTCAAGAAGAAGAAGGGAATTGGGAGTGGATGGGTAGCGGATCTAGTCTGCGATATAGGCGTAGCCCCTCCCTTATAGGGTATGGGAGTTCTAGATGCGAGGAAAAATGCTAGGTCCGACCACTATGCCATTGCACGAGAAAACCTCCCAATTCCAGCTCGAAGTACGAGTATGGAATAATAGAATGGAATTATGGATCAAAAGAGATCAAAAGAAAAAGTAAAGTAATAAACGGACTAATGACTTAACGAAATGATTGGTTTGGGTGGCCCCCATTCCAAAATGGACTAAAAAGGGACATTCATATGCATTAAACCGTTTTCCTTGCTGAGCCATTAGGCTCACGTATTACTTGTGGTGTAGGTGTAGGTAGTCGTACGTGGAACTAATGCACAGACTAGGAGTAGCGAAAAGAAAAGACGAACGGATAACATCAAAGTAAGGATGATGGATTTGCACGCGCGATAGAGATTGTGGCTAGCCAAGCATAATAATGGTAAAAAGAGAAACAAATTTAATTAAAACAAGTTGCAATAAATTATATTTAAATGTTTAGTTTTCTTCAGTTAAATTGCATTTACGCTTCTGCAACGTTTTGTATTAATGGTTTTAATTTAACGCTTCCACATAAGTTTTACTAAATGAGATTTTATATCAAGTTTTACGAATGGTCAGTAGTGATCTAGACTTAGGTGCCCTCTGATTTGTTTTAAAAAGGAAATTTCAAAATTTTCACGTATTTTAAAGGATTTACGAAAATCTGGGTTGTTACATCTACGGCTAGGCGAAGCCCCTGACCTTGACGGGAATGGGGACCTAGTTGCAAGTAAAGGGTTAAGTCTGGTCAACTATTCCATCACCTAAGAACCCTCGAATCTCCTGCTCAATGTACGAGTGAAGAACGAACGTAATGAAAAGAATTGGTGTGGGTGGCCCCCATTCCAAGAAGAATTTAAGAGAGATATGCATAATTGTTTTTCCTCATTTTCTTACTAGGCGAAAGCTCACGTCCTTACTTGTGATGCAGCTAATGAAGTGATTATGCCAGGAGCTGTAGAGGATGCCATTTCGGTGGAGCCTGCGGCGTATCCGGAGGAAACGCAAGCAGAGTAGTAGTGCGGCACCAAGTTAAGGAAAAAGAAGTTGTTTTGAAAATGTTCTAACATCGATCATGGTTTGTAAGCATTAATTTACTATTTTAACCCTAGTTGGATACTTATTAGGATTATTAGAATTTTTAGTTAACGTTTCTTTTCGTGACACTTCTAAATTACGCTTCCGCTACTTTTTTTTATTAATCATAGTTACTCTTTTTCCTTGATTAAACTAGTTGTTTTTCTTTGAAAGTCGGTAACGCTCAGATTTTCTCAGCACTCTGATTTTAAATGTCAAAGGGTTTCCAAATGATGTTTCTGTAAATTTTTAATTAACTTAAAAATTTCAACGAGCTTTTAAGAGGAGTAAGAATTCAAGTCTTTACAGGTGAGGTACGGTTAAGCCACATGGACTCCATGGTTCATCATTTCTCTTGTACTGAAATCCCCAATGTCTTCAACAAAAGTGAATGGGTATGGCTTGTGGTGACACCCCTATTGGTGTGTTTTCTCGTCGAAAATACGGTTAAGCCATTAGACCAATTGACGTATCCATCGCCCCGGTTAACAGACGAGATATGGTTCTCCTCTGTAATGCATCGCATGATCATGCATCATATCTGCATTTCATTTTCTTATATCACTTATTAAGCATTCGACTCATTAGTTAGGTCTTGTGATGTAGGTATGTACGAGAAATAGGAGAACTGGTCAAAGACAGTTGATGAAGGATTTGCACGGGTGAATCTTGTGGCTGGCTGGGCTAAATAATTTAAAAGAAAATTATTTGAAAAAGGGTTTGTAAATTACTTAATATTCTTTAACATTTTGTTTTAATTTCGCTTTGTTTCATAAAAAGATTTTATTACTTTTGCTGAAATTGATAAGTGTTTTAAGTAAAGAGTTTTAACGATCAGGTTTTATAAAGGAAGAATACTCTAATGTTTTTATAAAAGAAAAGAAAAGTTTTAAATTTCATACGATTTTAAAGTAAATAAAAATCAGGTCGTTACAGTTGGTATCAGAGCGTCCCGAGTTTTTAAAACCGATTCTGTATACTGCCTACCAGCACAAGCTTCACTGTGGAAATACTCCATCGACTGTAAGTATTATAATTAGTTCTTTCTTTATCAAATTATTTAAGTGTTTGTTGGTGGAACAACAATCTTGTCACTTGGAGAAATTATGGAAAATGTAATGAAAATAGTACAGTATTTGGGATACTTGTAGTGGATGTAAGCAGTCATGGTTCTGATAGAATAGAATGATAGTTATGATAAAAGATAGACGATATTAGAACTGCTTGGGTTTTGAGTGCAGGAATTAGCTTTGGGGGAGTAAAAAAACAGCGAAGACTCTGCCCAAATTTTTATAAATTGGAAAGGAGATAAGCAGATACAAATTCTGCGTGAACTAGATAATTTGGTTTGGTCGTCTACACTGCAAGGAATTAGATAAGAGGATGAATTTTTTATGAGAAGGAAGCACATTGAGGGTTTATAACTAAGCTAAATTATGAGGATGGTAATTAGTTAGTCAAGTGTTTATCCAATTGGTTAGGGTTATTAAGAAGTTGTAGAAAGAATGTTAGACTTTCAGTAGTAGATAAATTGGGTATTTGTTACTGTGATCACTACCCACTTGGTTAAACTAATAATCTACCCAAAATTAGGATGAGAAACCTATTTAGGTTAAAATGAGGAACTGACTAGTTGTGGTTTTCCTTCATAGGCTAGATTTTATCATGGACTGGAAAATTGGAAAATCTAGTTTGTTTATAGGAACGACTTGGATTAATATCGAATTTCGAGAGGTGATGTTGTCTAAGGAATAATATCTTAGTAATTGGTTGAGTTAGAAGAAATTTAAAATGAATAATAGGGTCGGTGTTGGATTTGGGTTAAGTCCTCTATCTCGGGTGAGACCAAGTCAAGACAATCAAAGATGTGACTACAATGATGAGGATTGAGTTTGAGAAAATCTCTCGCACAATAAGGACACGTGAATTAAGAGAATTTACTCAACTTCAACTGTGGGGGAAGCAGTTACGGTGTATGTAAGATAATTAAGTGCTGTCACGGCTTACCTCGGATCATCTAAGCAATAATGAACATGAGCTACATTAGTTTGTACAAGGACTTGAGGTGAGGATTTATAGGGGTGTACGGTATGGGGGAACATTGTGACTTAGAAAATGGTTAGGGTTTATATACGTAATAAGTTAATTACTGTCTTAATGATGAATTCTAAATTGCTTCTTGTAAATTGATAGATTTTGAGAAACAGTTAGACTAGAAGATTTTAATTTATGGATCTAAGGGATTCTATCAAAATAGAGAGAAAACATGTTGTGTGGCGAGTGGATAAAGAACCTGTCTAAGAGTTTAGGTAGCACACTGTATTTTCATGTATGGCCAACATTAATGATTGACTCTGATAAGAAGTTAGAAATGTATGATTTAGAATGATTCAATTTCTATTCTAAATTTGAGTGGGGAGTCTATCATATATAAGGGTTATCCATTGTAGAACAAGATATAGGTTTGAAGATTCATTAAGTTGGTACTTCAAACATTCGGAGGGTTGGCTTACCGGGTGAATCATAGAATGTAATTGATTGATATTCGAACACAAAAACAAAAACAAAAACGGACACGGAAACGGAGAAAAGTAGAAACGGACACGGGAATGTAAATGGAAACAGAAATAGATACGGAAACAGAAACGGACACGAGAACAAAAATAGAAATAGACACGAAAATGGAAATAGAAACGGAAATGGAAACGGAAACATAAACGAATTTTTGGAAACGAATTTTTGGGAATGGATACAGATACAGAAACGGATACAGACACGAATATAGATACGGATATAGAAACGGATACGAATATAGATACGGATGCAAATATGTACATAGATTTCGGAGACGGATATAGATACGGATATGGAAATGGATACGGATATAGATACAGATACGAAAATGGATACGGATACAGATACAGATACAGATACGAAGACGACACGGATACAGATACTGATACGGATAAAAAGTATATATAATCAAATAAATAATTAATTATTAATAAAATTTTAAATTAGGTGCTAATGGCTTCAACGAATTAAGCCGCTATAGTTAAAGGAGAAGTTTATGATCAAACAAGCTTGGAGGGATGAATCTGGATTGTAAAGAGTATATTGAGCACGCTAAGTCAAAAGAACAAAGGTGAGTGAGATCGTATGCTACACGATGATAGTGGTTCGAACGCACTAGGATTAGATGGTGTAGGGTGGTATGTTAAAAGCAATGAAGGGGTTTGTTCTTATATATATTTTGTTAGAACTAAATGTGAAAATGTATGGTGATTTTTCTCACATTTCGTTGGTTATTATTGATATTGGAAAAGTGAAGAACGAGTTAGTTGAGGGTTTGATAGGCTCCAAGAAACAATGGAGAGCCTTAGAGAAATCTGTTCCGGAAAAATTAACAATACTCGAACCAGCAGCAATGAGATGAATCAAGCTCCAAATATACACATGAACTAGAGCTGTACTTTGGAGGACATAAACTTAATATACTCAGGAAAGTCGTATCAAAAATCCAACCCAAAAAGCACTCTGAATTAGGAGATATATCAATTTCAAATATGAACCCGAAATCTGTTTCCAGCAGAACAGATTTACCAATACAGATTCAAAACGGAATAACTTGAGCTACATATACCGAATGAAGCTCCTTTTTGGAGGGTAGCTCACTGACTTAACCCTGAACAAATCACTAGAAGATCTCAAATAGAGACAATCGTCATAAAAGCCCCAAACAGATGCTTCAATCAGCGATAACAACATTCAATAAAAATCACAGATTCAGCAGCTCAATATCAATCCGAAAATATTACCTTTCATTCAATACTTCCCAAAAGAGCTTCTTCAACTATTAACATATATCAAATCTCCATAACATAAACTAACCAACCAGCAAGAAAAGACCTTAAGAGTATCACGAAAACAAGAAGGAAATCAATGGAGTCCACTGACCTCCTAAGTGAGAGGGGCGATTTTAGGGTTGGCCGAAACCAACACTCTCCAAGGTTGGAAAGTTCTCTTGCCTCCACACCACAATCCTACCTTAAAGATGAAGAATGGAAGAGGCAATATCCCAATGATGCAAGGTTGAGAAGCTTCAAGAGGAGCCTTGCTTGGGGGTGGAAGGAATCGGCGCAAAGGGAGGGGAGGCCGCGGCTAGTGTTTACCAAAACACAAAAGGTTGTCTTCAATTCCAAAACTTTCTTTCATTTGCAGCAAAGAGGGATTTTTAAAACCCTAAGAGTTCGTACACTAAAGGAAAAAAAAAGACTAAAATAACCCTAATTAGAAAATGACCTAAACAGCCCTTTAACAATAACAAAACAATAAATCCGATTTTTGAAAATCAGTCTCTGAAAAAGGGATATTAGATATAGTAACACAAACCCAAATAAAGCTCCCAATATGTCCTTGGAAAGCTCTTTATGTTGGCTGCATTTGATATGAAGGACTAAAGTTGAAACGACATCGTCTCGGTTGTCAAAATAGCCCTTGATCATCTGCTGCTCAGATTCTAGGCGGATTTGGACAGCTCCTAATTTTCTTCTATGATTGCATGATATCCACTAGTCCAAATATACCAAATCTTCTCTGTGACATTGAATAAAGCTTTCCTCCAAATTGGATAAAAAATTAAACACCTACAAAACAAATAAAAAGTTAGAAATAAAGGTGCCCTTAGCTCGGGCTCAAGCGACAAGTCCTTGGGGCACATCAGGGTTGAATGTTTGAGGAATTGAAATTAAGTTTGGTTTTACCAATGGGTGAAATTTTGATAAACTGTATTGATCGAATAGGAATCAAGTAATGAAATGAACAGTAGAATATAGAGAGTGTAGGAATATCAGCTTCAATTTATGGTAGGGTAATGAAGGAAATCAATTTGATAGATGCCTTGCAGGATTGAAGCGACGTTTTAAGTGAAATGAAAAGTATCCTTTTGTCGACAATTGTCATGTTGTGACTTATGAAACCAGTAATGGTTCCCCCATGGGTATATTTTATTGGGAATGATACGAATGAAGGTGGAATCTTGTGAGTAAAGACGAGATCTTGGAGGATTATGATCTTTAAAATGCAATAAAATTGTTCACGTTACGGCGATTTAACATAAATTATCTGATGAAAAGAAATAAAATTTGGAAGAAAGCTTTTCTTTTATGACAAATGAAATTGGCAATCTGATAACTTAGATGTGAGATAGAATTTCTAATAAGTTATGGTGCTCTACAGAAGTAAAAGAGATGTAATCTTTTGGACGTTCGAGTAAAAAAAGGATACGAGAAGTTACACTCGGTTGTAGATCGAAAGAAATAATTACATAGAGCAAATTTCGAGGACGAAATTTATATAAGGAGAGAGGAGTGTAATATCCTGACTTTTTATATCAAAATTTAAAAAGAATAAATTGGATAATAATTGGGGGTATTCAAATTAGTCGAATAATTATTGGGGTATTACTAAGAACATGATTACTAGATTATAAATTTAGAAATAATGAAAGTGTTAGATTTAATGAAAAATGTAAAACTGTGAGTTTCGGACGAGCGTGAATGAAGAAATGAGGGTGCTTCCCCTCATCCGAAAAATAGAATTTAACCGATGGAGTAAATGGACTGAATCGGTTTGCTTCAGTTCGGTTCGAAAATAATTATGTGGTTCGATTTTAATTAATAATGGAAAGTTCAATTGGGGATTAATTAATGGGCGAAAATTAAATAAATGAAAAGGGAGATTAATTGGATTAATTAAATTAAAGGAAATTTATTAACTTAAAAAGGAAAAGAAGAATTTATGAAATGAGGGGAGAAGGAAAACCAGTTCTTCATGAACCAGTTTGACTTGAAGGAGAATCAAATTGGTCGTAGGCCATTTTGATGAGCGACGACTCGCTGGAGGCAAAGGCGATGCGAAGAGAGGGAAAAGAGAGAGGGCTCGGGAGAATGCTCGGGCGATGAAGGCTCAGGTCATCGCCGGCGTGCAACTCTGGGTGTACTGACAGTGGCATGGGTGTTGTCGGTGAACGGCAGGCTAGGGCTCCACTGGTGTGACTGATCGAAACTGTGAGGCTACGGTTCTCTCCACAACGGGAAGTGGTACGTAATTTAAATATGGCTTTGTTCCTCGGACGAAATTGCTAATGCAATTGTTGGATGGAGATTTTGCAGCAGCTGCAATCGATGCGTTGAATCAATGGAGGCAGGGACAAGCTTGATGGTAGGGGAGGGGTGAACTGGGACCGGAGCTAGTTCCTTCAGTTGATCCTCTTGCAAGTTTTCCACATGGATTCTGGCGATTGGACTCCTCTCCCTTGAAGTGGGCAATTCACGTGGGGTCACCTCTTCCTCCCTATAAATCGATGGCAGTGGACGAGCTTTGTATAGTGTTGAAGACCGAGTGATGGAAACGTGAAAGTAAGAGTCTATGATACAGTCCAAATCTCAAAGATGGCCATGAAGCAATCAGCTAGACTAGAAACCAACAATCTGTCCTCCAAATTTTAAACGAATATAACTTCACAACTGTAATGAATCAGAAGCTGAAATTTGGAGGGACTTTCAACAACAACTACAGATCACACATAAAAAATTCAGCCCCAAATTCGGACAACACATCAAGTTATAATAAAATGAATGTAGCTCTTGGATTTAGGGTTTCTATGATAGTTCTGGCAACCTGGGATCAAATAACGAGATCTCCGCAATCATACATCCTTTTAACACCAATTTTGGAGGATAAGGCCTTAACAATATTGGAATTAACACTGCCAAATTTGAGCGCTATCCAGTGAACGTAAGTAGATCAAAACACAGTCACAATACCAAGTCAGAATCTGGAATACCATAAAACAGATTCTCGGACTAACTATATCCTTTCCAAAACACAACTTTTCAATGGGAAACTTTGATCAAATGAACCCTAAATCCAGAGTATCAAAAGTAAACAGAAAGAACTTCAAGAATGCAAGATCCACTTTCAGTGTTTATAGCAAATAAAAATAAAAACTCCAAGGAGTCTGCACACCTCCAATGAGAGAGGGGGCAACTTACTCAGCCTTACCAAATTGGAAGACACTCTCCAACGGGATGTTGCTTCTTTTACCTCCACACCACAATGAACCACCACGAGAAGGGAATGGCTTGGAAGAGGTACCAATGATGAACTCATCCAAGAAACAAGAAGAAGGGTCAAGTTGATGTAGAGGTTGATATGGGCGAGTGGACAAGGAGAGCTTCCACGGGTCTTCACACCAAGGAATGAGCTAGGGTTTTTAATTTCTTCAAAAGTTCTTTCCCTCTTCATTAGGGAAGGCTAAATACCTCCCAAATGAATATTCAAAAGAAATTACAAAAATGCCCTAAAATGAAATGGCAAAAGTGACCCCAAACAATAAATCACAAAACAGGTCCGAGGTTGGTTTTTGTTCTTTGTAAATGAAACATTTGACATATCAAATGAACCCAAAATATTACTCCAAATCACTCTTTGGAAATCTATAGACGTCGGCAACAAACCGTATGAAGAACGTTTTTTCATTTGACATCATTCGGGTCTATAAAGATGTCAAATACTCCACCATGGTCAGATTGTAGGCAGACTTGTAACGTCTGCCCTTTCTTCTATAATTTTGCTTCCAAGTAAGTGCAAGCTTTGGAGCCTCTTTATCCTCATGCTTTGGTTCATCTTCAAGGTTCTTTAGCTTATTCCAACCTACAAAATAACAACTTATTAGTTAAACAAGAAGCCTTATGGCTCAGGTTTTGGGGCACATCAGTCTGTGATGTGTGTGTGTGTGTATTACTTTGTGAACTGTGGAGAAAGAAGTGAACTCTTGGTTGGTGTTGATGTTGCTCTGGACTTCAACATTGAATTAATTTCTGGAGTGACATTCCGTTAAGGGAATCGGCTAGTGAATGCTCTCTAGAGGATGTTGTGAATTGTGACCGTGGGATGGAAAGAGGAGTAATTATAAATGTAAAAGAAGAAATGAATCAGAAGAAGAAGAAGACAGAAGAAGTGGAAAGTGTAGTGTGAAGCTGCTGTCGGGTCTCCCAAATACTTCAGGTGGGTGCCTTGATGAAATTATTGCTTATGTTTCTGTAAAGGTTAACATGTTGATGAAATGTTAGCTCTCTATTTTAATTGTTGTTTCTGAGTTACAGAGAAATGAGATAAATGTTGGTGGAGCATGCCTTGTTAATAGAAATGGTTCTTTGATTTTATGGTTTTGTTGAGTATAGTTATTAGACGTTGTGAAGTAATGGATGATGTGTTGTGTTTGTTGATAGGCTTATGGGTGGCAGTGTTGGAAATCGTTTCCTAATATTTACTGTTTATTAGAAATAATTAATGAGAACCATGATAAGTGTTAACTATGTTAACTGTTACTCTAGGTCTTTGTTAAAGGATTTCTTTTGGAATGTTGGGAGTATTGTTGGATGTCTACTCTATTAAATTAGTGTTGATTGTTAGCATTGATAAAAATAAATGTATAGAAGCTGTTGATTATTAAAGTTGGATATTAAAGCTATTGTAAAAAGCTTTTAAGTACAATGGTTCTGGCACTGTTGTTGTTTGTAAGTTACGGTGATAGAATATTGTTCAGTTATGTGAAGTAAATTTTCTGTATTATCCTGTCACATTGATGGAATGAACAACTTGTTGTGGGTTATTGCTATTCCGTTGCACGTGTTAAGATATTGGAATCGTTTCGAGGTTGCTAAGTAATTAAGCTAACTTTATAAATTATTCACTATTCCATGTTAAAGAAAGAGTTAAATGATTCTTTACTCTGCTGTGGAAAATAGGCTATTATGATGGAATACTGTTCAGCTTTGCAAAGTACTAAGACGAATGACATATCACATTGAGGACTCCAGGTAAGTTGATACTTACTGTGCTTTGGTCTTCGGACCCTACATCGCAAGAATTAGGATTGTATGCTATGTGTTTACTAGATTTAGGTTCTTTTAATGATATGTTTATTAGACATTTATATGATCATATAGGACTGTATGTATTCACGAGCATATTGCATGACATACTTAATATATGTAAATAGGCATGTGGGGCTTCGGGAGAATTGGTGACTGTCCATCGGTGGTGACACCCCTATTGGAGTGCCTACTCCCACGTAGGGGGCGGTGAGGTACGGTTAAGCCACATGGACTCTATGGTTCATCCTTTCTCTTGTACTGAAATCCCAAATGTCTTCAACAAAAGTGAATTAGTATGGCTCGTGGTGACACCCCTATTGGTGTGTTTTCTCATCGAAAATACGGTTAAGCCACGAGACCAATTGACGTATCCATCGCCCCAGTTAACAAACGAGATATAGTTCTCCTCTGCAATGTATCGCATGATCATGCATCATATCTGCATTTCATTTTCTTATATCACTTACTGAGCGTTAGACTCATTAGTTAGGCCTTGTGATGTAGGTATGTGCGAGAAACAGGAGAACAGGTCAAAGACAGTTGATGAAGGATTTGCATGGGTTGATCTTGTGACTGGCTGGGCTAAAGAATTTGAAAGAAAATTATTTGAAAAAGGGTTTTTAAATTACTTAATGTTATTTAACATTTTATTTTAATTCCATTGTGTTTCATAAAAGGATTTTATTACTTCTGCTGAAATTGATAAGTGTTTTAAGTAAAGAGTTTTAATGATCAGGTTTTAGAAAGGAAGAATACTTTGATGTTTTTATAAGAGAAAAGAAAAGTTTTAAATTGCACACGATTTTAAAGTAAATAAAAACCAAGTCGTTGCAGCAATTCTACAGCACAGTGAAGTTAGGATGCGAAATCACATCCTGAGTCATCCCAAGGCGCGAGGCGACGCTCAAAACTTTTGCGGACGACATGTCACAATATTTTTCTCACAATTCCCTACTTAACTTTTTACCCCATAAATACATGTCATAAATAACCAAGTATTGATACGCAATGAATTATATAATTTTCTCCAAGTTTGATTACATCGCGTACATGAGAAAATTAGATCAGGGGTAGTACATGTGATACATATGTGCTTTGATCTTCAGACCCTACATCTCAAAAATTAGGATTGTTTGTTGATTGTTTACTGCTTTAATAGATTATTAAGTTAGGTTGTGATCATGTTCTGAGGATAAACATGTTTTGAGACCTACATAGAGGAGATAGATACTATATGCATTAAGGTGCACCATGCATCATGGTTTTCAAAACAATACGAAATAGTTTTAGGGATGGTTTAATGGATGCTCACATATACTAAGTGTCCAGTGTTCGTGGATGGCTGATCACCCAAAGTGAACGACTTTATTAGAAATAATGAAGAAGATGAAAGAAGAATCAACTAAGCAGGAACGAATTAAGAACTTCATTGATTATGTGATTAGATGTTGTTATATTATCTTTGTTATTGTCTTCTTGGTATTGTTTATAATCTTGCTTATAATTGCTTGTCCTTTGCATGTTATTTTCTATTAAACCTAAGCATGATTAGTTACCTAGGATAAAAGTATGTAATCAACTCTTGAGCATGTTAACTAAGTTATGTTTCCTTTACTGCTGTGATCCAAGCATGTTCCCCATTATTTAATTAGGTCTATAACTGTCTCCTTCATATGCTTTTCTTAATGAATGTTCCATGGTTGTTACTTGTCCTTATGTGTGCTATCCAACTTTGTTTCTTACCTTCCATTATATGTTTTACTTTCTTTTATAAGCGCACTTTCAATTATAGTTTGCTTTCATTTCAATACTATTGTCAATTACATTCTTTATATGCATAGTGTGAACTGCATCATGCATCATGTTAGGTTGAGAATGTTTGGTCATGCATCACGCTAATAGAAATCAAGTAGTGGTACTCACACATGCATTATGTGAGGAAAAATGTTAAGAAAATGAAGAAAAAAAATAGAAAAAGTAGTTGGGGGATGGTAAGGTAAGTACGGATCAACCAGGTAGACAAGATTCAAAGAACATTACCTTTCCCTCATTGGGACTGTGAGATTGTCTACTCTAGGTGATTGAAGCCGACAAAGGTCTACCCTACCGCTATGGATTCCTCCAATCTCCAGCTTCATGTACGAGTAACGAACAAATTAACAGAAGTAAAGTAAAGAACGAATGAATGACATAATGAAAGGATTAGTTTGGGTGGCCCCCATTCCAAAAAGGACTAAAGAGTGGTATATCATGTTGCACTAATGTAATACCCCAAATATTTCCTCCCATTTTGTTGATGTATTAAATTGGGATGATTAATATATATATATATTAATTATCCTAATTTAATACATCAACAAAATGGAAGGAAATATTTGGGGTATTACATTAGTAATTGGCATTTGTGAAGTGTATGGGAGTAACCCTTGTTGGGAAGTTATTGTTGTACTGACCAGATAAGTTCTCCATATACATTGTAAAATATCTTATTAATGCGCGAATATTTTGTCAAGGATTGTAATGTCTCGATTTTCGTAACAAAATTAATCAAGGATAATTATTAAGAATTTAATTGGTAAATATATATATATATATATATATATATATTGATTATTTATGAAAGTGGGAACTAATTAAATTAAGGAGAAACAAAAGAAGAAATTAATTAAGAATAATTAGTTAGAGAGAAGGGTGATTATAATTTAATAGGATGAATTTAAGTGGTTAATGGGAGGATGAAGAGTGAATCAGTTTTAAGGTTCGGTCTGGCTCATTACGTTGGTTCAGTCTGGCGAAGAATCAAATGACCTGTGGTCATTAGCTTAGGAGAGAAAGAGATGTGAGAGAGGTTAGGGAGAAGGGGGGACCGACAGGGGAAATCGAGGTTTGCTCCGCACTTAGTAAACGAGAATGGGCATAAGGTCTGACATTTTGTACAAGGGCTTGAAGTGGAAATCTTAAGACGGGTCAGACTTGCCGGGATATGGGGTGTCCCCTATGTGCATATCATTGCTAGGGCACTAGATGCATAAGACATTGAGACGATTGCAACAAGACAGCGGAAGTTCAGTCTACGAGTATGGCATAATAATCAAGGCTTACAGCAGCGAAGTACTCCACCAATGAATAGTGGGATAAAGAGGCCACTTGGGAACGTCGTGCAACAAGGGTGTGATGTGCCCTAGGGCCCAATCACTCGGGCTCGGGCCAAGAAGCTTATCTCTTTCCTAACTCGTTTTTATTTTGTAGGTAATATCAAAGTTTGGGATTCTTTAGAGGAAACATCTCATAAAGACAAAGGAGTTCCTTTCCATGTTATCACATGGGTGCATTTGCCACCAAATGGATAACACGCTATTTTCGCCTCGAAGATTCCATGAAGTGTCGAAGGTATAAAGAACATTATTATCATTTGATTACCATCTTTGTTGATTTAGGAATAGATATGTTTCTGGACATTTTTAATTGGTTTCTTGTTGTTGTTTTGTCTTTTGGTAAGTGTTTGAGGGGTGCACGGTTTGCATGCAAACCACGCCCTCATGCCGAAATTTTCATGTTAAGGGTATTTTGGTCTTTTGGCATTATTTTTGTAAACACTTAGGTTTTTTATACCCTCTTTTGTAAGGAGAAGCCACTTTTGATGAAATAGAAAAACTTAGTTTTTTCCTTGTGGAGAAACCCGCGGGCATCCCCCTCCCTCAATGCCGATTCATCCATAGCTCGAGATCGGCCGTCTTGAAGCTTCTTAGCCGAGTTGGAAGGGTTACTATCTTCTCCAATACCTTCCCTTTCAAGGTGTGGATTGTGGTGTGGAGATAGAAGAAGATCTTCATACCCTTGGAGAGGGCTTACCATCGAGTCAAGCCATTTTAGTCGCCCCTCTCACTTAGGAGGTTCGCGGACTCCACGGTTTCTTCTTGGTTTTATTGAAGTTCTTGCAAGTATTTCTTGGTTCTTCTTACTCTATCCTACTGCTAACAGGTTGTTACTATCTTATTTGGTGATTATAGTTGAAGGTTTAATGTCGAGATTGATTCTTTAGTGGATTGCTTGATTATCGCAAATATGCCCTTTTATTGTTGCTGCTGGATTGTCGCGAGTGTGATTGTTTTTCGAAGGCCTTGCGCATGTCTTATTGAGTTCTTTCCTTCTGCTGATTTGTTCTATAATTAGTCAAGCTACTCCCCTCAAATGTTGGTACTCATTGGATGTATGCAAGTCGAGATATTTCCATTTGAATTCTGGTTGTCAAATCTGCTTGGGTGAAACCCTAAATTTTGGTGTTGTATTGTTTCGGTCATAACTCGAGATCCCGAGTGGTTTTTGCTCTGGATTTTTTATATGATTTTCTTGATTGTGTTATTTTGGTGACCTTCGAAAAACTAGCTATTGTTCACGTGTGGATTAGGAGATAAATCTATTTTAAAGTTGTGAGTTCAGATCAATACAGTTTTGTGGCCGATTTTCTAACAAGTGCTCTAGTGATCCTTAGAGCATATCATTTGGTATCAAAGCCGTGTTCACATTTTCTTGCTATTATTATTGAATTTATAGTGGTTTTATAATGAGTACTAGAAGTGGAGCTCATTATCATAACCCTAGAGAGATGAGGAATGATCCAAGCGCACCACCCGAGGAAGTTCATGAGCAAACCGAGCCGAGTATACGAGAGATGTTTGACATGATCCTTAAGCTTCATCAAAAGATTGACGCTTTGGATAATGATAATGTACGGGGTCCTAGAACTCCAAGGCCTATAAGAAGGATTAGTACGTCGATTGATTCAAGAGGTCGAGATGCTAGTTCATTAGATGATGATTGGGAGGAACCCGAGGAGAGGGAATGGCCTAGCCCAAGAAAAGGAGACCTAATGGCAAGCATGACATGAGACATGTTAAGGTCTCTATTCCACCTTTTAAAGGCTCTAGTAATGGTGGTGATTTTCTAGAATGGATTGAGAAAGTGGATCAAATTTTTGAATGTTACGATTATTCGGAAAGAACAAAGATTCAAATGGTGGCCTTAGAACTTTCGGGCTATGCTAGTATATGGTGGGAGGACCTTAAAGCACAAAGGTGGAGAGAAGGAGAAGGTGAGGTCCGAAGTTGGGAAGCCTTGAAAGCACTCATGAGAAAGAGATTTGTCCATCCATACTACAAGCAAGAGTTGTTCTTACAATTGCAAAATTTGAAACAAGCTTCACTAACGGTGGATGAGTATTTAACCGAGTTCTAGATATTAAAGATCCATTGTAATGTGGTAGAACCAATGGAGCAAACTGTTGCTCGTTTTATTAGAGGGTTGCACAAAGAGATCGTTGACACCGTGGAGTTGCAATCCTATGTAACTCTTGAAGATGTTATACAACTAGCCTTGAGAATTGAAAGACAAAGGAAAAGAAGGGCAAAGGAGGGCTTGTCTCGGCCTTTCCAAAAAAACATCACCCCTTCTAAACCGATTCAAAAAGGAGAGAGCAAGTTTAATACCGTGAAGAATAATGAAGAAAAGAAGCCTTTTATTGATAATAGCAAACCGAGATCCAAAGATATCAAGTGTTTTAAATGCTTGGGATTCGGTCATATCGCCTCTCAACGTTCGAATGCAAGGGTGATGATTCTGAAAACGGGAACTAATGAAGTAATTAGTGAAGATGAGGAAGAGGTTTTAGTTTTAATAGAAGAAGAGAAAGAAGAAGAAACCTTCTATGCTCCTGAAGGTCCCTTACTTGTTGTGATGAAGCGCTCTACGACCATTCAAACTCATGATGAAGAATTACAGTGGGAAACTATCTTTCACACTCGATGTCAAGTTAAGGGGAAACTTTGTTCATTAGTTATTGATGGCGGTAGTTATACCAACGTTATATCTTCAGATGTTGTTGAGAAATTGGGGTTAGTCACTTTGGCCCACCCCACTCCATACAGGTTGAATTGGATGAATGATAAAGATCTAATCAAGGTAACCAAACAAGTTAGGTTGACCTTTTCTATTGGATGCTACGAGGATGAGGCATTGTTTGATGTTGTTCCAATGACTGCTAGTCATTTATTACTCGGGAGGCCATAGTAATTTGATAGGAAGACGAAGCATGATGGTTTTTCTAATTTTTACTCCTTCAAATTCAAAGGGAAGACCGTGAATTTAGGACCCCTTAATCTGGATCAGATCGCTAAAGAATATGAGAGCATGAACAAAAGTAGAGCCGAAACTTCCCTTATAATCACAAAAGGGGATCTTAAGAGATCTTTAATGCAAGGAGGGCCCATTATTCTAATGTTATTCAGGGAAAGATTGGAGGAGTTGGGACCCATCCCCGATTCCGTGTTGGGGTTACTTAAAGAGTATGAAGACGTATTTCCGGAGGAGTTACCTCAAGGTTTACCACCCTTGAGAGGGATTGAGCATCAGATAGATCTATTACCTGGAGCTTCGTTACGTAATATACCTTCTTACAGGTTGAGTCTATAGGAATCTAAACAACTTCATAAACAGGTGATTGAATTGCTTGATAAGGGGTACATTAGAGAATCAATTAGCCCTTGTGCAGTGCCTACGTTATTGGTTCCTAAGAAAGATGGAACGGTACGAATGTGTTTGGATAGCAGGGCCACAAATCAGATAACTATTAAATACCACTTTCCTATTCCTAGACTTGAGGATATGCTAGATGAGCTCAGCGGAGCTATTATCCTTTCTAAGGTTGACTTGAAGAGTGGTTATCATCAAATTCAAATGCGTGAAGGAGATTAATGGAAAACCGCTTTCAAAACAAAGTATGGCCTTTATGAGTGGATGGTCATGCCTTTCGGGTTGTCCAATGCCCCTAGCACCTTTATGTGTGTGATACATCACCTTCTGCGAGAATTCATGGGAAAGTTTGTCGTCATTTATTTCGACGATATTCTTATCTATAGCTCGGATCTTTCAACTCACCTCGCACACTTGCGATTATTATTTGAAGTACTTTGGGAATCTCAATTATTTGGTAATCTCAAGAAGTGTTCTTTTGCTCAAGATCAAGTTTATTTCTTGGGTTTTATAATTACTAAAGATGGGATGGAAGTAGATGAAGCGAAAATAAAGGCAATCCGAGACTAGCCGATCCCGAAGAATGTCTCAGAGGTTCAAAGTTTTCATGGCTTGGCATCCTTTTACCGACGTTTTATAAAGGGATTCAGTTCTATTATGGCCCTTATAACCGATTGCACTAAAAAGGGAAAGGAGTTTTTATGGACTTCATCTTGTCAGTCTAGTTTTGACTCCATCAAAGAAAAGCTATGTAATGCTCCACTTTTAGCACTTCTGGATTTTACCAAAGTATTTGAGATCGAGTGCGATGCATCAGGATTAGGTATCGGCGCGGTGCTTATGCAGGAAGGCAAGCCTATTGCATATTTCAGTGAAAAATTAAAAGGGGCGGCTTTAAATTATTCTACTTACGACAAGAAATTCTTTGCTGTCATCCGAGCATTGGAAGTTTGGCAACACTATCTTTTGTCAAGAGAGTTTATTATTCATTCTGATCACCAAGCATTGAGGCACATTCGGAGTCAAGGAAAACTTAACCGTCGACATGGCAAGTGGGTGGAATTTCTTGAACGCTATCCATATATTATCAAATACAAAAAGGGAGAAACTAATCAGGTTGCAGATGCTCTTTCTAGGCAGTCTGTTTTATTGACGGAACTTAATGCAAGACTTTTGGACTAAATTGGATCAAGGAGTTATATTCTGATGATAAAGATTTCGGAAGTATCTATCGTAATAGTTTGAGCAAGCCTGAATTTCCTTACTTTTTGGAGAGCGGGTTCCTTTTTAAGAATGGAAAGTTGTGCATTCCTATTTGTAGCCTTCGGGAGGCTCTTATTCTTGAAGCTCATTGTGGTGGGCTAGCGAGTCATTTTGGCAATAAGAAAACCATAGAGGCGGTTCAAGAGCATTTTCGTTGGCCTCATTTGCATCGTGATGTGCAACAGATAGTGGAGCGTTGTACCATACGTAAGAAGGCAAAGAATCGAGTTCTACCGCATGGCTTATACATGCCACTACCCGTAGCCACCCATCCTTGGGTGGAAATCAGCGTTGACTTCATCTTGGGCATTCCTCGCACACCTAGAGCTAAAGATTCTATTATGGTCGTAGTAGATCGTTTTTCTAAGATGACGCACTTTATAGCATGTAACATGACTGATGATGCCCCTTATATTGCCGATTTTTTTTTCAAGGAGATTATTCGCTTGCATGGAGTTCCGCACTCCATAGTATCGGATCGCGACACAAAGTTCTTAAGCTCTTTCTGGAAGACTTTGTTGCGAAAGTTGGGTACTAAATTATTCTTTAGCACTTCCTTCCATCCCCAAACAGATGGACAAACAGAGATGGTAAATTGAACCTTGGGCGCATTACTCAGATCGGTGCTTAGTAAACAATTAACTGATTGGGATGTACAGTTGCCTTATGTGGAATTTTCATACAACCGTAGTGTGCATAGGACTACTCAGCATACTCCAATCGAGGTAGTATATGGGTTTAACCCTCTTACTCCTATGGATCTTCTTCCCCTTCCAGTGACCGAATATTTGAGTGAAGATGGAGCTGTTAAAGCTGCGAGAATTAAATCATTACATGAGGAAGTCCGGAGGAGCATTGAAGAAAAGAATTCTGAATATGCTAGACTTGCAAATCGAGGCCGGAAGGAAATCATATTTGAGGTGGGCGACCTTGTATGGTTGCATTTACGTAAAGAACGATTTCCACATCATCGTAAGTGCAAGTTATTGCCAAGAGCTGATGGTCCTTTTAAAGTGCTAGAACGTATCAACAATAATGCTTACCGAATTGAGCTACCTGAGGACTATGGTGTTTCAGCTACCTTCAATGTTCCAGATCTTTCACCGTATCATGGCGAGGACGAGCTTTCTGTAGGGGACTCTTTGGAGCAACCTATGGATTTGAGGTCAAATCCTCAATCACCCCGGGAGGATGATGTGCCCTAGGGCCCAATCACTCGGGCTCGGGCCAAGAAGCTTATCTCTTTCCTAACTCATTTTTATTTTGCAGGTAATATCAAAGTTTGGGATTCTTTAGAGGAAACATCTCACAAAGACAAATGAGTTCCTTTTCTTGTTATCACATGGGTGCATTTGCCACCAAATGGATAACATGCTATTTCCACCTCGAAGATTCCATGAAGTGTCGAAGGTTCAAAGAACATTATTATCATTTGATTACCATCTTTGTGGATTTAGGAATAGATATGTTTCTGGACATTTTTAATTGGTTTCTTGTTGTTGTTTTGTCTTTTCGTAAGTGTTTGAGGGGTGCGCAGTTTGCATGTAAACCACGCCCCCATGCTGAAATTTTCACGTTAAGGGTATTTTGGTCTTTTGGCATTATTTTTGTAAACACTTAGGGTTTTTATACCCTCTTTTGTAAGGAGAAGCCACTTTTGATGAAATAGAAAAACTTAGCTCTTTTTCTTGTGGAGAAACCCGCGGCATCCCCCTCCCTCAACGCCGATTCATCCATAGCCCGAGCTCGGCCATCTTGAAGCTTCTTGGCCGTGTTGGAAAGGTTACTATCTTCTCCAATACCTCCCCTTTCAAGGTGTAGATTGTGGTGTGGAGATAGAAGGAGATCTTCATACCCTTGGAGAGTGCTTACCATTGAGTCAAGCCATTTTAGTCCCCCCTCTCACTTAGGAGGTTCGCAGACTCCACGGTTTCTTCTTGGTTTTCTTGAAGTTCTTGCAAGTATTTCTTGGTTCTTCTTACTCTATCCTACTGCTAACAGGTTGTTACTATCTTATTTGGTGATTATAGTTGAAGGTTTAATGTCAAGATTGATTCTTTAGTGGATTGCTTGATTATCGCAAATCTGCCCTTTTATTGTTGCTGCTGGATTGTTGCAAGTGTGATTGTTTTTCGAAGGCCTTGCACATGTCTTATTGAGTTTGTTCCTTCTGCTGATTTGTTCTATAATTAGTCAAGCTACTCCCCTCAAAAGTTGGTACTCATTGGATGTATTCAAGTCGAGATATTTCCATTTGAATTCTGGTTGTCAAATCTGCTCAGGTGAAACCCTAAATTTTGGTGTTGTATTGTTTCGGTCATAACTCGAGATCCCGAGTGGTTTTTGCTCTGGATTTTTTATATGATTTTCCTGATTGTGTTATTTTGGTGACCTCCAAAAAACCAGCTATTGTTCACGTGTGGATTAGGAGATAAATCTGTTTTAAAGTTGTGAGTTCAGATCAATACAGTTTTGTGGCCGATTTTCTAACAAGTGCTCTAGTGATCCTTAGAGCATATCAAGGCGTGACAAATGCCCTGTCATCGAAGCCACTGTTGCTCCACCTGACCAATGCCCTAAATGCCTGAAGGATCATAAGGGACCGTGCAGAGCGGGCTTAGGAGTATGTTTTAACTGCGGGAAGCCTAGACATGTGGCTTGGCTTTGTCCCTCCTCTAGGGAGGATCAGGTGGAGTTGCCCCGCGAGTGTTCTCGCTATATAGCAATGAGGAGGGAGAGGAATCGCCGGCAGTCATATCAGGTACACAAATGTTGTAAAGTTTTTGTTTACATGCCCTTATGTTATATTAGAATTGTTCTCGTAACCTTAGAAATTCTTATGCTTAAACAAACAATCTCTCTGACCACCCTAAGTACTATATACGTTAATAATGAAGCCGCATACACTTTATTTGATACGAGGGCCACCCATTCCTTTATTTGAACTCAATTTTACACAAAGACAAACAGCCCCCGTGGTATTTCAAAATGTGGGTACAGGGTACTTATACCCTCTGGTGAATATTTGGCTGCGAGAGATATTCTAGAGGATTATGCAGTTCAAATAAATGGTCGAGAATTCCTTGCAAATCTAATTATTATGAATATAAGGGGATTTGATATTATTCTTGGCATGGATTGGTTGACTCAGAACCAAGCGATCGTTAATTGTGCGAGACAGGAGGTACATTTCAATCCTCTTAGTGGTGAGCAACACATCTTCCGAGGAATAAACGAGAAGGGCAAACTGATGGTTATCTTTACACTCAAGGCAAACCAACTAATGAGGCATGGATGTGAAGGGTTTCTTGTGAATATTATGAACACCACGGTCAAGTTAGAGACAAAGGTTGAAGATGTAATGGTGGTGCGCGACTTTTCAGAGGTTTTCCTAGACGACCTTCCTAGACTACCATTTGCCAGAGAGGTTGAATTTGCAATAGATCTGCATCCGGGCACGGAACTAGTTTTGAAAAACCGGTATTGGATGGCACCCGCTGAATTACAAGAGTTAAAGACTCAACTCGAGGAATTGATCGATAAAGGGTTCATCCAGCCGAGTTTCTCACCTTGGGGGGCTCTAATTTTATTCGTGAAAAAGAAGGATGGGTCGCTACAAATGTGTGTGGACTATCGAGAGCTAAATAAAGTGACTATTAAAAATAGATACCCTTTGCCTTGAATTGATGATCTGTTCGACCAATTGCACGGTGCTCGTATATTTTCAAAAACTGATCTCTGCTCAGGATATTATCAGTTGAGAGTTAAGCAGGAGGACATACCCAAGATAGCATTTTGAACTAGATATGGGCATTATGAATTTCTAGTAATGTCTTTTGGGCTGACCAACACCCTGGCTGCTTTTATGGACTTAATGAATCGGATATTCAGTGACTATTTGGACAAATTCATCATTGTCTTCATCGACGATATTCTCGTAAATTCACAGTCAGAAGAATAGCACACCAAACATTTAAGGATTACCCTAGCCATTCTAAGCCAACACCAACTTTATGCAAAGTTCTCTAAATGTGAGTTTTGGATCAAGGAAGTTGCTTTCCTTGGCCACGTTATTTCTGAAGATGGCATTACTGTGGACCTGGCGAAAATTCAAGCAATTGTTGAGTGGGTGCAGCCAAAAAGTGTGAGCGATGTCAGAAGCTTTCTCGGTTTGGCTGGGTGTTATAGACGTTTCATCAGTGAATTCTCAAAAATTGCTATGCCTCTCACCGGATTAACTAAGAAAAATGTAAGGTTCTGGTGGTTCAATGAATGCGAAAAGAGCTTTCAGGATCTGAAAAGACGGTTGACATCAGCACCTATATTGACCCTACCAGTGGAAGAGGGAAACTTTTGTATATACTACGATGCATCCAAATGTGGGCTCGGAGGCGTTCTAATGTAGAATGGAAAGGTGATTGCCTATGCCTCGAGAAAACTTAAACCACATGAGACTAATTACCCTACTCATGATCTTGAACTTGCTGTCGTGGTCTTTACACTGAAAATCTGGAGGCATTATCTCTGTGGGTAGCGATGTGAGATTTTTACGGACCACAAAAGTTTGAAGTACATATTTACAAAGAAGGAGCTAAACAAGCAGCAATGGCGGTGGCTAGAATTTGTAAAAGATTATGATTGCGAAATCAAGTATCACCCAGGCAAGGTGAATGTTGTGGCAAACACTCTAAGCAGGAATATTGCTATGATGAGCATAATGTGCGAGGAAATGCCTACGGAATTACAAAAGGACATGCGAGAGTTAGATGTATAGTTAGCTCCAGCACAACTGACAGATGTTTTATCAGCCTTGACACTTAGGCCTTCTATACTTGAGAGGGTTACGGAAGCTCAGCAGAAAGATTTTCAATTCGAGGATTTCAAGCTGAATTCAGTTTCCCCTAAGTTTTAAGACTATTCAATGTTTGCAAATGGGATAGTGAGGTTTAAAAACAGATGGTATGTGCCTATCGACTCGCAATTACGTTTGGATATACTGGAAAAAGCTCATTCTTTCAAGTTTCTCCATCCACCAGGAGTGTAACAGAATGTATAAGGATCTCAAGGAGCACTACTATTGGTCTGTGATGAAGAATGATATTGCCGAGTATGTTGCGTTGTGCCAGGTATGTCAACAAGTGAAGACCGAACATCAACGACCAGGTGGGATGCTGTAACCAATGCCTATACCTGAATGGAAATGGGAGCACATCTTTATGGATTTTGTTACTAGGCTACCAAAGACTACAAGAGGGCATAAGGTGATATGGGTGATTATTGACAGGCTAACGAAGGTCGTCCATTTCTTGCCAGTACAAATGACCTACAAGATGAATCAATTTGCAGAACTATATGTTAAAGAAATTGTGTGACTACATGGAATTTTCGTGTCCATCGTATCTGATTGGGATTCCCAATTCACATCGATGTTCTGGAAGAGCTTGAACAACGCCATGGGAACCGAATTGAAGTTTAGTACGGCTTCCCATCTGCAGACTGACTGTCAAAGTGAACGTACAATATAGATATTGGAAGACATGTTACGTGCCTGCGTCATGGAAATCCAGATCGGATGGGGAAAGATGCTACCGTTGGTTGAATTGCTTGCAATAACAGCTTCCAGACAAATATTGGTATGGCACCCTATGAAGCGTTGTGCAACAAAAAAATGCATATCACCACTATACTAGTGTGAAGTTAGTGAAGCTAAGTATCATGGGCCTGATATGATACAGCAGACAGCCGAATCTGTGGCCATCATCCGACAAAGAATGTTGGCTGTCCAAAGTCGCCAGAAGAGCTACGTTGACCATTGCTATCGAGACCTGGAGTTTGACGTTGGAGACCGGGTTTTTCTGAAGTTGTCCCTGTTTAAGGGTGTGATGCGGTTTGGACGAAAGGGAAAACTCAATCCGCGATATATTGGCCCCTTTGTGATTACGAAAAGGGTTGGCAAAGTGGTGTATCGACTACAATTACCGGATGCCATGACAGGGGTGCGTAACGTATTTCATGTATCAATGTTAAAGAAGTGCCTTGGGGAGACTAGCCAGGTTGGACTTCAGGAACAAATTGAAGTCTGTGCCAACCTAAGCTACAAGGAGAAATTGGTTAGAATCGTGGACTCTAAAATAAAGAAACTACGTAATAAGGAGATCCCGCTTGTCAAGGTGTCATGGAAAGGCCAGGCCAATGAAGAGGAAGCCACGTGGAAAAGAATGGACGAAATGGAAACCAAGTACCCAAAATTATTTGCTTAGCAAAATTTGGGGACAAAATTTTATTAAGGAGGGGTTGTTGTAATGACCGGATAAGTTCTCCATATACGTTGTAAAATATCTTATTAATGCGCGAATATTTTATCAAGGATTGTAATGTCTCGATTTTCGTAACAGAATTAATCAAGGATAATTATTAAGAATTTAATTAGTATATATATATTGATTATTTATGAAAGTGAGAAATAATTAAATTCATAAGAAACAAAAGAAGAAATTAATTAAGAATAATTAGTTAGAGAGAAGGGTGATTATAATTTAATAAGATGAATTTAAGTGGTGAATGGGAGGATGGAGAGTGAACCGATTTTCAGGTTCGGTCCGGTTCACTGCATTGGTTCGGTCTGGCAAAGAATCAAATGACCTATGGTCATTGGCTTAGGAGAGAAAGAGATGCGAGAGAGGTCAGGGAGAAGGGGGGACCGATAGGGGAAATCGAGAGTGATGGAGAGGAAGAGCGACGGGCGAAGGGAATCGGCGGGACCACCTACTTTCCGGGCACAATCCCGCCCCTATCCTCGCATACTGGCGATAGAAATATACTCTTGTTCCCTATTGGTGGTGTGCCTCGCACGAGACGGTGACTGGTTGAGGTCCGTCTCTCCCTCCTCGCCTATAACTTGTTGCAGAAGGGGCTCTTCGGGAGGGGCATTATTTTTAGACGGTGGGTGACAATTTATCGAAGGGCAGAACACCTCGGGTTGGAGACCTCCTAGAGCTGTTGCGTCGGATCTGTTGCTGCAGAGAGACGTTCACCTGAGGTAAGGGTCGGGATGCTTACGGCTAGTGGAGGCCCTGCATCACGGGTTGGAATTTTTTTTGAAACTCTGTTAAATTTTAGTTGCTTCGTTCAATGGTTTTGTCATCTGCTACATAAGGTGTTGGAAATTGATTGTTGAACTCTGCTAGATTTTTTCACTTCGCTGAATGTCTATGTTAATGCTGGATGATGTTTTTGGAAATATTATGCTGGAAATCATAAGAAATTTGGATGTATAGTGGCCAAGGGTAGCCCTACACCGCAGTATGTGTTATGATGAACTTTGTCAAAACTTTGTTGTGAAGTGATGTTACTGTCGATTTACATACATGAGAGATGGTTTCACGGTTTAATAATTGTTCAACTATACTAATGTCGAAAGTAATGCTTAAGTTGATTGTGTGAGAAAGTGTGAAGGTGGTTGCTCTGGGTGATTTCGTATTGATTTTCTTGCTCTGAGTATTTACTGTAAACCGGGTCTTACTATCTAAAATTTCTATAAGGAACCTTACTAACCTGTCGTTAAGAATAATGTTTAATGATAAATCGTTGTGGGTAATGGTAGGGTCTATTGTGATAGGTAAATGGGTTTCTGACTTCCTCATGAAGAATTTCCTTGGCAAAATACCTTAAGCTACTGAACTATGAATATTAAACTCTTATTAGTTACTATTGTATTGATTTCGCTTTCTGTTTTTGTCCTGCCGAAGGGAAAGCTTAGATGGATGGAATTGTAAATATTATTAAAATGCTCTCTTGGCTGTTTAGTCTTACTAATTGTCAAAAATGCCCTTGGACCTTTGAGTGCTCTTTAGAAATGCTTAGGTGAACTGAACCTTTTTCAGTAAAATAATTCCTTGAATTGTTCTGATTGGCCACACATAAATGCTACATGATATGTTAGTTCAGCTTACATCGTAACTTGTTATTTCATACTATTTCCATGTTTCTCTTAGTATCTTGCTTACTAATATGGTTGATATTGGCATAACATGCATCACGTTTAGGGTTTACGGCGACAGTCCATTGATGGGGACACTATATGACGTATCCCCTCATCGGGGTGATGGTTAACCACGTGGGCTATAGTGTTCACCATTTCTCTTGCTCCAGAAATCTCCAATGTCTCAAACAAAAGAGAGCGGTGACGGTCATGGTAGCGAAGCCGTATGATGTATCCTCATGTAGAGGTGACGGATAGCTACGTGACTATATGATGTATCTATCCTCTCGGTATAACGGAAAAGATAGGTTTCTTTCCGAATTGCATTAGCGTAAGACATGTGTATCATGAGCATTGTATTCCTTCTTATTCTTGCTGTGCATTAGGCTCATTGTTTTCCCTGTGATGTAGGTAACGATGATTGTGATGTGCGCATCGAGGAGGAGACATTCCAGGATGATCCCTTAGGTTATCAACCGAATTGACCTGATGGTGACGACTCACGAAAATAGGAACGGGTGTTTTAATTAATTTGCTCATTTTGAACATGGAATACGTTTTGTAACCGCAGACTTTCGTTAAAAACCCTAAACTATGTTTTGAAGTTTTAGCTCCTAATTTCTCTTAATCAATCTCTGATATGATTTTAGTTGAATTTAATTGTTTCGTCTTATGAGTTTGAATAAGTTAACCAAAAAATTTTCTCATTACAAATTTTAAAAGAAGGAAAAATAGTTTCACATAAACGGGGCGTTACAATTGTTAAGTGTGAAGTAAATTGTGGTGCGTGAAGAGTGGTGTGATTGTGTTGGGCGAACTGTGTGCTACAGATTGTAAGGAATTTTCCACCTGTGAAGATTGGAAGGTAAGACTGGGAATTTATTGATTATTACTTTAATTTTGGTCCTTCAACAGTTAGGATCAAGTTGATTATGAGTATGAAATTTAATCTTTAATGCCATAATTGCTTAGGGAATATTGGGAGTTTGGAAGGTTAGAGGATATACATTGGCTGCTATTTTGTTTGCATTTGGCTACTGTGTTTGCTTGTGTTTAGCTACTGAAAAGTTGAGGTAAGGATTGGAATTGTGGTTGGCCAAAAGAGATCCTACATTACGGGTTTGGATTGTTTTGAATTGTTAAGCTTATGTAGCTTTTGTTGGAATTGTGAACTGCTACTTAAATTGTCAACTACTTCGATTTTATTATCATGTGAAAAGCTTGGACCGTTGAACTGAATATTGGAGAAACATGAGAAACTAGACTTTTGAATGCTGTGAATATTATTGTTTTGTTAGTATCAAGTATGGATGGTAGGAATTAATAAATTGAACGTGGTGAAGCATAAAAATATGGATTGCTGGATCTTGTTTATGTTGCTGTTAAGTGTAAATTGAAGAGCATGTGAATATTGTAAGGCATGAAACGAAGTATGATAGTCTGGAAATTTTAGTGATACGATGTAACGACTCGAATTTTCTTCACTCTTTGAAAATGCTTTAAAATTTGAGAAAACGTGTCAGAGTACGCCTAATCCAGACCGCTACTAACCATTCGTAAAAACTCGTAAAAATCATTTATTTAATAAAATGCGGAAGCGTTGAAAACAACTAGTTATTTAAAACGTTGCGAAAATAAACACATGAGAAATCGTAATAATTTAAAAGAAATAAACAAGATATTAAATTACAAATTTAGAAAAAGAAACTTAATTTAAATAAATTACAATTCAATATGTCTTTAACTTCTCGTAACCTGGCCAACCACAAGCTCGTAGGTGCAAATCTTTCATCTACTGCTTCTTCAGTTGCTCGAAGATTCTATGCGTCATGTGTACCCTTTGAACGAAAACCAATCACGAACAGCAACTCCACTCTCGGCCATCACCCTTTCAATTCCTCCAGATTTTCTCTCGGCAGAAGCCCAACCAAACAAAACAGGATATTGATAAAATTCATAACAACAAAAAAGCAACCCGATTCATCAACAGAGACTAAAATCAAACAATAGATAAATCCATTACCTAAAGATTTCTCTCGGCTCCCAACGCCAGGACACCCTTGACTCCACACCAGAGAAAAATGCTTCTCCAGAATATAAAAAAAATTGAAAGTTTGAAATGTAGAAACTGACCAAGTAATCCCACGTAACCAGCCACATATCCTAATTTTTCAGATCATGATCTCCAAGCACTGCCTTCAGCTTCCATCTAAACTGCCAGATACGAATCAATGAAACAGATTGGATGAACCGAGCAGCGAGCAAACCGGACCAGTTAAGATGCCCAACGCGAACTGAAGCCCTGTCCAGCCGATCCAACCATCACCGATTGTCGTCCTTGCCAGCCACAAATCACCACCGCCGAGAAACGCCGTCGCCGTCGCCAATCGGCCAACGCCAGCCACAGAAATCGCATCCCGACACAGACCCGAAGTCGTACCGCGCCAATCCCATCACCGTCTTGAGATCGCACCGCGTCCTTTCATCGTCGCCGCACACTGGAAATCGATCGTCAGACACCGACAGACCTCGCCCACGCCGTTCGTTGGAAACCCTCCTCGTCACTATCGTCATTCGCCCGTCGGAACCCGATCGCTCTCCCTCGTCTCTTCTCTCCCTCTCGTTCGTCTCTCATCCTGCGAAGAAATGGCCTTTGGCCATTTCTCTTTTTTTTTTTTTTTTATTTATATAGGTTATTCTTATTAAATCTTTCATTAATCCTTTTCTTAAAATAAATCCCACTAAAACCTAATTAATATCTTACGTAAAACAATTAACTTAATCCTTAATGTAAAATAATTATAACTAATCCCAACATTATAATTTAAATTTATTAAATTAATATTTATTTAATTACAGTAAATTCCATTTAATCTCACTAAATAGAATTCTTACAAATACGTCATTCGTAATACCCCGATAATTAAATATATCGGGGTGTTACATGCGAACTGTCCTTCTATTCGTGTTCGGTATAATTGAATTGTAAGCATGTTTAGCAATTTAATTGCTTGGATTGAATCTGGAAACCCATATGGAATAGTTGAAATAGAGATGAAGTTGAACCCTATTCTTGATTGGATCTGAACATGTTTTTCCTTGCTTGTAACGGTTAGAGAATGACTCGAAACTTGTACTATCTTGTTTTAAGTTCTTACACTAAACCTAGTTATTATGATAAAATGACAATAGTTGTAGTATTTTTAAATTGAACTTCCATCTGTAAATTATATTGGAATGGTTGTGCTTCTCTCGTGCGTTATTTCTGTGATTTATTTTGTGGAATTCATGCATCATCCTAAGATTTATGAAACTGTTTACATACAGTATGTCATTTTAATATATGTAAATAGACATGTGGGGGTTCGGGAGAAATAGGGACGGTTCCATGTGATGACGCCCCTATTGGAGTGCCTACTCCCACGTAGGGGCCGGTGAGGTACGGTTAAGTCATGTGGACCCTAAGGTTTCCATTTCTCTTGTACTAAAATCTCCAATGCCTTCAACAAAAGTATATGGATATGGCACATAGTGACACCCCTATTGGTGTGTTCCCCCTTCGGTAATACGGTTAAGCTACGTGACCAATTGACGTACTCATCATCCCGGTTCATAGACGAGATACAGATCTCCTCTATAATGTATTGTATGGTCATGCATAGTATTTGCATTGCATTTGAATTCTTATTCTTGCTGGGCTATAGGCTCATTATTTTCCCCGTAATGTAGGTGAGATTTATAATGATGATGATGCACTAGTGGAGGAGGAGGCATTTCAGGATGACCCCTCGTGTTATCAGTAGAATTGACATGTTGGGTGTGGCTCACAAGAGTTTGGGATATAATGGTATTTTGGTAGTATGGACATTTTGATTATTTTGGTATTAGCACTATTTTGAATGTTACAAGCAGGGACTTTTGTTTTAAAAACATTGGAAACTATATTTTGAATTTCTATTATTTATTCTGCATAGTTACTCTGATGTGTTTTCTTCCAAATGAATTTTGAATGTTGAATAATTTAAACGAAAAATTTTATAATGACGGATTTTCCAATAAGAAAAAATAGATTTAATTTATCGGGTCGTTACAATTAAACCATTTTCCTTACTAAGCCTTTGGGCTTATAGTTACTTGTGGTGTAGGTGTAGGCACATGTACATGGAATAAATGCACAGACTTATGAGTAAATGCGAAAGACGATGAACAAATGTTAAAGCAGGGATGAAGAATTTGCACATGCAAAGGAGCTTGTGGCTGGTCAAGCTAAAGAGAGTAGAAGAGAGCACGGTTGTAATTCCAATTAAATTTTTAGTTTCTTTCATTAAATTATTTACGCTTCTGCAATACTTTAAACAATCATTTTATAACGCTTCTGCATTTTATTAATTGGATTTCAATACGAGTTTAATGAAATGTCAATAGTGGTCCGGTTTTAGTGTCGCACTCTGATAATTGTTTAAAAGAGATTTCAATGGTCTTAGCAAAAATTTCAAATTTTCATGCATTTTAAAGGATTTACAAAAAATTAGGTCGTTACATTATTGGTTAATTCTGAAGCATCACTATGTTAGATTTGGGTTATACTGATGGAAAAATAAGTGTTAAGTTGGAATGGCTAATTTTATAGTCATCATAATGTTAAAAAAAATGTTAATTGGATGTTGGAAGTGTTATGTGTTTGGAAATAAATATGTTAAATTACAGCTTTGGAAATATGCTCTATCGATTTAGAATTGAGCTATTAATTGGACAAAGGCATGATGATAGTTGAAAATAAATGTTGAAATTAATTAGTAAGCTAAGTAGTAATTAAGAAAACAGTTCTAATTAGGAGATTTAGTAAGTAACGAAGAACTAGAATAGAAAAGATGTTAAGATTTAGTAAGTTGATTAAATGATTGTAGTAATGACTAGATGTTTCTAAATATGAAGGTACTAAAAAGAAAAGAGATTAGAATTAAGCGTTGAACAAAGAATCGAGGTAAGTGATATGCATGTGTCTTGGTCTTCAGACCTTACATCGCAAGATTAGGAGATGCCTGTTTTGTTGCTTATCGCTTTCCTAACATCTTTACAGCTATTAATCACACGTTTCATTGCTTACTGCTTTTACAACATGCTTACAATTATTAATCGCACGTTTCGTTATTTACTGCTTTTACAGCATGTTTACAGTTATTAATCGTACATTTCCTTGTTTACTGCTTTTACAACATGCTTACAATTATTAATCGAACATTTCCTTCTTTACTACTTTTACAGCATGCTTACAGTTATTAATCGCACGTTTTGTTGTTTTCTACTTTTACAACATGTCTACAGTTATTAGTTGTTTACAGCCTCTACAACATGTCTACAGTCATTAATTGCACATTTTATTGTTTACTACTTTTACGACACGTTTCATTGTTTATTTATGCTTTTAGAAATTATATGCATTCACGAACATCATACAGAATAGATACAAATAAGGGACGAATCTGATAGAGTCCAAGACTCTAGATGGATAATATCTCAAATCTGTAATCGGCTAGAGTCACAACCCGAGCTACAGATTTAGAACTAGGACAACTTCAAATGCATACGCCCTTTTGGCCTAAAAAATTATAGGACCAGTAATCAACAACTAGGTTGAGGACCCTCTCAAATCGTAGCGTAAAAGGACACACGCCAATAGAGTTATACATGATGCAATCTGAATTGCAAAACTGGATCCGGAAATAATAGATTTGAGATATAAATTGCTTTCCACTTTTAGCGTCAATGAATGATATCCACTCCACACAAAAGCTATACCAAATCAAAACCAACTGAGGGGTATCTCTAGAGGATCAAGAAACAAAAATACTTTTTTTTATAAAAGCACCACGAACAGGAACAAAGAACCAGTTTGGTTTGCTAACCCTCCAGCACCAAGGGGGCAATTTTTTGGTCACTCCAAGAAGTGGTTCTCCAATCCGAGGTTTGCTAAGCCTTCTACCTCCACACCACGGACACAACAACACAAGGGAGTTACTGGAGGAGATAGCACATCACAACCTTCGCAAGACTTAGCAAGAAAATGAAAGTTGATGGGAGAAGGCAAGATGGCTGAGAGGGAGAGAGAGCTCCTCCACGGTTCTTCAAGCACAAGCTTATAATTTTTCTTAGGGTTTTTCAAAAGTGTTTACAACATCACATTAGAGGGAACTAAATACCCTCTAATGATACTACAAAATTAAATGACCAAATTGCCTTTAAAAAGACAAAAATTGGGCATGAGGGAACCGAGCACCTCCAAACAAAAATCATTCTAAAAAACCCCCCAAAATAATAACAAAGCCAGTATTCAGTGACAAGACATGTAAATGCATCGTGTAAGTTGATCAAACGCTCTCAATTAACCTTATGAGCTTTGATCCGAGGTGCCCCTCCAAGCCGAGATAAAATAGAGCTAACCGATAGGGTGTGCATGGCTCCACGTGAGAACATGGCGCGGAGCTTCTTTATCTTCGTGTGTGGACTCCTCCGTAAACTCCAGTAATTTATTGTCCCCCACAAAATAAGAACATGTTAGGAAATCAATGAGCTTCATGGCTCGTGAGTGGGTGATAGGTCCTCGGGACACATCATAATCATAAGCCATAAAACGTAAGAAGCGAACGACGGAACAAATAGCAAACGAATAAACAAATTACGAATGAAGAAACTGATAACAAACGAATAATAAGCCATAATAAAGTAAAAGACAGAAAGAGGCAACGATATGATGTGAGGCCGTTTAAGCCTTTGTGGCACGGTCAGTAGCGACTTTCGGATTATGCCATTGTCGCTAGCAAGCTTTCGGATTATGTCATTGTTGCTCGTATCTGTTGCAATGTTCCTGGATTATACCGAGATAGTCCATGGATTATGCCGGGACCTAATGGCCAATGATTAGCAGTCTTTCGGATTATGTCATTACTGCTATATTAGAGGTAAATGATGAAAACAATAGCCAATGATTAGCAGGCTTTCGGATTATGCCATTAGAGGTCAACGATGAAAAGAGCGACCAAGGAAAGATAATAATTAAGACGCAACATACAAAAGATAAGGAGAAAAAGACGAAAACGATGATTTAAAATGCAAAGGATAAAAAGATAAGAAGAAAACAATGAAAACGATGATTAAAACGTAAAAGATAAGAAGATAAGGAAAAAGACCTACATGTAGTATTATGATAGGTATTATCACTTACTGTACATTAGGCTCATAGCTTACGACTTGTGGTGTAGGAAAATGACAAACAGATTTAGGAGCAGCTGATGAAGGATTTGCACATGCAAGATTTGCGGCTAGTCAAACTAATTAATGTAAAAAGTAATTGATAAGAGCAATTGTAAAATATAAAATAACGATTTAATTAGCTGTCTGTAAATGAATTATTTTACGCTTCCGTTACGTTTTCAAATAAAAATTAATTTACGTTTCTGCTATGTTTTGATAAAATAGTTTATAACTATAGTTTTCTACAAAATATAGCAATTTTAATAACAAGTCAAAGGAAAAGGGTTTTGTTAATGGTTCGGTTATAAAAAGCGCACTCTAATTTCATATTAAAAATGTTTTAATAAAGATTTATAGCCACCTTACACAATTTTAAATTTCAAGCATTTTTAAAAGATAATGAAAAACTAGGTCGTTACAAAACCCCCCATCAAAATAGTGAACCAATAAAAGAGCATACCCCATGCATATCATTCGAAGTAGTACACCACATAAGCATAATGTCCCCAATCAACAGATAGCCCCAATATATTTTATTATTCTTAATGTAATGACCCAGTTTTTATTTACTTTAAAAATGATGTAAATTTAAAACTTTTCTTTTTATAAAAATGTCAGAGTATTTATCTTTTATAAAACCCAGTTGTTAAAACCATTTACTTAAAAAATTTATCAATTGCAGTGAAAGAAATAAAAGCCTTTTCTGAAATGCAGCAGAATTAAAACAAAGCATTAAAGAATAGTAAATAATTTACAAATCCTTTTATGAATAATTTCCATTTAATTCATTAGCCCAGCCAGCCACAAGATCCATCCGTGCAAATCCTTCATCGACTGCCTCTTAGCCTGTTCACCTGTGCGTGTACCTATATCGCAAGACCAAGCTAATGTGACTAAGGCTCAGTAAGTGATATAAAATGAAAGGTATGATGCACATGTCATGCAACTTTTAAATCTCTTTTCGTTTTCTTTTACAGTTTCTTTTCTTTCTTTATTTTCTTTTCTTTTACCGTTTTCTTGATCTTAACTTTGTTTTATCTTGACTTTACTCTACTGTTCATTTCTTTACTTGATCATTACTTTACTTTATCTTGAAAGGCATTGGAGATGTCTAAACTTGACGAGGAGAACCTCACATTCCCGAACGACCCCATTTATGTTTATGGTTGTCTTCATCTTGAGAGGCGCTGGAGATGTCTAAACTTGACGAGGAGAACCTCACAACCCCAGACGACCCCGTTTATCTTTATCTTAATTTATCTTGAAAGGCGTTGCAGAGGTCTAAACTTGACGAGGAGAATCTCACATCCCCAAATGACCCCGTTTATGTTTATTGTTGTCTTAATCTTGAAAGGCGTTGGAGATGTCTAAATTTGACGAGGAAGAGTAGCCAACTCAACCTCACATCCCCCGACGACCCCATTTATCTTTATCTTTATCTTGAAAGTGTTAGAGATGTCTAAACTTGACAAGGAGGGGCGGCCAATCCAACCTCACATCTCCTCACACCTATTTACATTCATTTCTTTACGTTTCATAACCGTTTCGTTTCTTCTTTGTTTCCTTTTTGACATTTCGTAAGCATTTTGTTTCTTCTTTGTTTCCTTTTCAAAAGTATGCATGGAAACCATTTTCGTATCATTTGAAAACTATGATACATGATACTTATGAATGCATACATTTTCTATTAGAGGGATTTAATAAAACAACCAACATAGACATGCTATAAAAATAGTAAACAATGAAACATGCTATTTGAAACTGTAAACACAGAAACATGCTATTAATAACTGTAAACATTGAAACATGCTATGAAATACTATAAACAACGAAACATGCATCTCCTATTCTTGCGATGTAGGGCCTTAAGGACCAAAGCACATGCGTATCACTTACATGCCGTCCTTAGCGCTGTTCAGAAATTAACGTTGTCCTTCTTAACACTTAACAAATCTCATTAGTAAACTTAATTACTGAGCAACCTCGCAATAACCATTCTAATATCTTAATATGTGCAACGGGATAACAATAACCTACAACAGTTGTTCATTCCATTAATGTGACCTGATAATAGAGAGAATTTACTTTATAAAACCTAACAGTAATAGTTGTTTAACGATAATAATTACGAACCCAATGTATCATCCAGACAAACAACCAGAAGCTAATCCGAAACCAATCACAACAATAAACATTCAACGACCAATCCAGAATATTAATCCAACATGTTTCCACGTCCAACAATCCATTTTCCAGTATATAGTTGTCTAATGGAAAACCGAATTTAAACCAACTAAATTCTATATATTGCACATGCACACCAACTATACAATTTAACTAAGAAATAATCCAATTGAAGAATGACTTCACTGCTTTAGCTCCAAGCAACAGAATAATGTCCTTATCCAGAAAACAAAAATCCAAAGATAGAACCATACTTCATCAATAAAACACCTCCCAACAAGACTCACGGACAGAACTAAAACCACGAATAAAATCAATTTCAACATAGCAATATTCCTTCATATAGTTCATCGGCAGTTCCTTAACACAAATAGTGTAAACCCATATAAAACTTTCCATCCAAACAGGGGCTTACCACTCACAACCACACAGCAGTAATGTCCATCACACTATTATTTCCTACATCATATTCTCAACAAAACCCATCTGTTAAAGATTACACAACAAAGACAACAGAACCAAGAATCATTCCTCATTTATAGCATTTCATAGTCAGGAATAACAACAGAGTCCAACACAGAACATATCGTCCTTAATTTCTTCAACTTGAACTGTCAACATATTATTAAATCCAAAGAAACAGAAAACATATTTCATTTTGTTATCTAGGTTTATCAATCGATGAACAAAGAACACCCATTACCTGCAGACATCTCCCTTCACATCTTCACAATTCTCCAGAGAAACACTCGGCCATCAACATCCTTCGTTCATCACACCATCTCCAACACTTCTTCACTATCACTCACTCATTCTCCTCACTGCCAGCTTCCTTCCTTTACAATCTGCCATTGATTTATAGACAGCAAAGGAACACCAGTGACGCCAAGAGGAACACCAGTGACGCCAAGCTGATGGGAAAATCACCCAAATCGAAGGAGGTGGTCCATTGCTCAATTTGCACGTGGAAAGTTGCTATCGTTTCGGGAGAAGGAGAAACAAACCGGTTCATATGTGGACCAACAAACCCAGACCTGAACCGATGCCCTGCCTCCACGCTAATCTCTTTGCCAAATCGCCTCTGCCAAAGCCAAAACGCCGCTGCCAATGCCCATAACCAGAAGTCAGGAAGATGAACACTAAACATAGAGCATCGACTTACCTCCACCGGCGATTCACAGCTCTAATTTTGACTCTGAGAGCTGCGCACACCGAGCCCTAGCTCACCGTTGGTCACTTTGCCTGCAGCCCTACCGTAGCCACCACGCGTCGGACGACACACACCCAAGCCTCGTCGTCGTCCTTCGCTCGTCGTCGTCCTTTCCGATCGCTCTCTCCCTCTCCTCTCTTCTGTTCTCTTCGCCAGTGAAAGGCCAAGGGCCAAATTAAATCCCCCTTTTGATTTCTCTTTTAACCGTAGCCAGCCTTGAACCGATTCACAAGCTAAACCAGTTCAGCTCCTTCACCCTTCCTTATATTAATTTTTCTTCCAAATAATTAATTCTTCATTTCTTCTTTTAAACAATTACTTCATTTCTCTTCCTTTTAAATAATTAAATTCTTCATTTAATTATTTTCATCATAATTCTAATTTTCTATTCTCCAAATATTGCATGATGATAATTATCGGTCCAATTTAAATTCTTCAATTCACCTTCCAAAATAATTATCCAATAATTGATATGATTATCCCAACAATTATTTTTCTAAACTTATTTTCATGATAATACATTCCATAATAAAATTTCCCCGAATAGTCCAATTATACCCCAATTAATTTCCTATTTATCCTTACTTAATTATGTAATGGAAAATCGGGACATTAAACTTAACCATCACCGACAAAGCAGTAGTTAAACCACAAAAACACAATATTCCCACTGTGTCCATTGGAACAACAACCTCATCCAACAATAGAGTAATCTCCATGGCCAAGGACCAAATAACACCAACAAAACAGTCTTATCATAACAGGGCATATATCTCCATTCCATTCAGAAACAACAATCCATATATAGAATCGAGGATTCACCAACAGGTTAATATTTCTTCAATATTATCAATAACATAGAGACCCTGTCGCTGCAAGAACCACTCCCGTAAGCTCAGTCCTGATCTCTGCGCAATAGGGAATCGCAACATCGTGGTATGTGATTCGCTCCTTCCCATGGGTAGAGCGCTCACCTGATGCACCCCTCGGCCCAGCAAACCAGGCAGTGACACCCAGCTCTCACACACACAACGACGCCATCCAGACGCCGGCCATTTGTTGCCCACTTACACATCGGATAGCGCTTCGTCTTCACGAAGGAGCTACGGCCGCGGGAGTCACCTTCTCCCATCTTCCTTGGCCTCCTTTGCCTATTTTCTTCTCCCGCATCTCCCTCCTCTTCTTCTTTTCAAAAGAACTGCGGGCCATCATCAATTCCCCACTTTCTTGCTATCTTCAAACTGACTGAACTGGTTCAAGGGTGAACCAGTTCACTTTCCCTTAAATATCAATTTATCACATTTTATTTTAATTCCTCTTATTATAATTTACTTCTTCTAAATATTTCTTTCCTTCATTAATTCAATTCTAATAATTCCCCTTTAATTTATTCTCAATTAATCATTCACAAAATTTCCACTCAACCAATTCTAATCCAAATAATCTTATTACACTCAATTATCCTTACTTAATTTTATTACGAGAAATCGGGGTACTATAGGGGGCGTCGGGGTCGGGTGCATCAAGGTTAAAGACGAAAACGAAAAAGATAAAAAAAATAAAGAAAAACAAAAACGGAAACGACATATAAGTTTTAAAAGCTGCATGGCACATGCATTTTTATAGTTTATTTTATATCACTTACTGAGCGTTAGGCTCATTAGTTTATGTCTTGTGATGTAGATAGACGCACAATAATAGGTTAACAAGTTAAGGAACAGTTAATGAAAGATTTGCACGCGCAAATCTTGTGGTTGGCTAGGCTAAAAAATTTAAAAGAGTTTTATAAAAATAAAGTAAAAAGTTTATTTATTGTATTTTAAATGATTTGTTTTATGCTTCCGCTACGTTTTCCAAAAGGTTTTAAAAAAAATGATTTTTATAATGAAAAGTCTTATGTTGTATTTATAAAAGAAAAATTTTAAATTTTACACGTTTTCAAATGAAAGAAGTTACGGGTTATTACATTCATTCTCGCGCATGACATCTTTTTTATTTAGCCTTCAACATCTTATACTATCTTTAATATCAATCATTCTTTGACTTTATCAAATGGTTGTCATATTGCTCTCTCTTCTCCAAAACATTTCCTTTGTCTAAATAACATTGCTCCTTAATGCTATGGACGTCCTTTTTTTCACAATGAACATTAATTCTCCTAATACGACATCATTTTATATTGCTTAGCCGCCTAGATATTTTTCCACTTTACAAATTTGTGATCTAAATCTTTAAAAATTTTAATTTTATTTTTCTCTAAAATTCTAATTTTCTCAAACTCAATAATACTTATTTTTCTTTAGTATTATATTTAATCATAATACAATAACAGTTTTCTCCTTCAAAATGTCTAATAAAATTTGATTTCACAATTGTAGTTAAATTTGAGATGGAACTTTTTTTTCTTTAGAGTGTTTCTCCTCTCAAAACCTGGCAACGCATATATATATATATATATATATATGCAAACACAACTTGCTTCTTAACAGGCCATAACCAAATATTGTATTTCAATCCAATGTTGAAATATTGTATTTCAAACTTTTCCTTGCAAAGTAGTTGGAGACAAAACAATGAAAATGACAAATTTTTATGATTTGGAACAAATAATATTTGAATATTTAACAAAGAATGCGAGGTAAGCTCAAATCAGAGCGTGTAAAGGGACATGGGGACTGTTGTTTGGTGTTATAAAACGACAATTTAGTGAACTATGACAGGAAATTCAGTTACGAATAACGATTCGGGCATGCAAAAATCACAAGTACTTATTTTCTGTTTTTGCAAAAATTTGTCCATTGCTGCTAAGTCTGCTAAGTCAAACTTGGTGAATTTGCACAGAAAACAGAGGATTCTTCATAAAGGAGGCAAATCATGATATTAGAGACTGGAATATGAAATATTTATTCTTTATGATCCAAAAGCCATATTCATTACGGAAGATAAACTGAATGTGGAACATTCCTAGTTCCTAATTCCCCATTTCGTCAAAGAATATAGTTTTTGCAATGTATCGTTGAAATCATAAATGCTGGTCCTGATCTTCCAAATTAAAATAGTGAAGTGAGAAACTTAGAGAATTGAATCAACTAATTGTTTGACGTAGAAACATAACCTTGTATTTACAGCTTATTACTTGACCTTCTCTTTGACCTACAATAAAATCTAAGACTAGACAACTACTAATACCTAGGTATTAAAATCTCTCCCACTTTGTTACGTGCTTTAACCTCCTCAATGACCTTTTACTGTATTTGAGTCCTTTAAAATTCTTGAATTAATTACTATTAAATATATGAGTCTACTATATAATTGTTAAATTATATCCAATTATTGCGTATAATTTTTCTTATAATTGTATATTACCATGAGTTTCTGAACTGCTATCACTACAAAAAAATATCTTTGACAGTCCAGTTCATCAATCATATCAATATAAGCCGTTTTCACTACATTTATTCATAATTAAAGTCAGCTATGATCACTTATACTAATATAACTAAATAATATATATCAAGCACGAGTGTGTAGCAAAGAAATTACATGCAAACACAAGGTTTATATACTATAGTTTTTACTAAATTTATAAATTGATTATTAGTGACATTAGAATTACTTAAAACACAGTTCTCCTTTGATTTTGATTCAAGAGTCCAAATTTAATTTATAAATACAAATATATATATATATATATATAGGATAAACTGAATCATAAATTTAAAAGATTTACACATTTATTAGTTCACTTTTTTTTTTTAAAATGATAAGTCAATCATCGTACCTTGTCAACTATTTTCACTTACAATTTAACCATTAAACTATAAAAAATTGACGGAGTAAACACAGCGGTTATGTTTTCTGTTAAATAGTGTCGTCGATCCGCAGAGGATGTAGATCGTCGTTGATCCGCAGAGGATCGTGAATCTTTCAAATATAACTCAAGAACGTAATCGATTCGCAAAGGATCATCGTCGATCCATAGAGGGTCGTCGTCAATCCGTCGATCTGCGGCGAATCATCTACAAATAAAAAAAAATTTTCATTGTCTTCTTCGTAGAAAAACACAGACAACACAGACAAACTGTGATTTTTTTCATGGATTGTCAAACAATTTTAAATCATCTGAAAACTAAAATATTAACATTCTTTTACAAAATCTTCCAAATTATAAAATTCGAAATCTTCTAAATCTATTTTTTTATAAAATCCAAAATCTTCTCGATCTATTCTCCATGGATATTAACTTTTGTCCATTGAAAATCTATTATAAAATCACGAGTTTTTCCTTTTTTTTTATGGGTATTGATTCTTTTTCACTGCAATTTTCATAAAGTTAATGGCGATGTTCGCGACAGTAATTTTTCAAAGTTCAGTGATTAAATTATTAAAAAAAATAGTTTAGTGGATGACTTGTTATTAATCACAAATACAATACTTTGGTTTGTCATTTTCTTTTTTTTTCATAACATAAACTTCAAATTTTGGCCCAACCGGAACCTCAACTTTAAGAAATCAGCCGGCGGAGGCGCAATCAAAATTTGGGTGGTTTTGTTTAGTACGATGTTCAAATTTTTGGTCACAAATTGTTTGGGAAGTTGAGAAGAGTGAAGGTGTTCGTATGATATCACCAATAAATGAAGAGTAAAAGACGAGGCCAAGTGGAGGGAGATTCACCAATAATATATAAGCGGAAAGAAGAATGGAAGACTCCACCTTTCCCTTCCCCTCCCCCTTCCCTCCTATCTATCAGTCTGATCCGATCAGGGTGATTATCAATCATCGTATGAACTATGGGATTCGATACCTCACTGACTGCCAATTCGTAGGAATTTCAATTGGATTGATCGCATCGTGCGTTTGAGAAAGAGGATGTCCAATTCATCTTCGTCGGGGTCGGAGGAAGACGATGAGGGGATCGACTCCTACAGAAAGGGAGGGTATCACGCCGCAAGGATTGGCGATCGCTTCGCCCAAGGCCGCTACGTCGCTCAAAAGAAGCTCGGCTGGGGTCAGTTCTCCACCGTCTGGCTCGCCTTCGACACTCGCACCTCCGTAACTTCCTCTTCCTCTCATGCAATCTATCATTTTTTTTATTCCATTCTTGCTAATGTACGTGTCTAAATTGCTTCTACTTCTATGAAGTTTATTCCTCCCCAGGATCTCCTATTTCCCTGATTGAAAGCGAAGTGATCATCCAATCTAAATTGAAAATTTTCAGTTTGTTAATTTTTTTATGGTTCTATTCATATTCATACAGGAAATCATTTATCCCATTGCAATATGTTTTTGTTTATTCTTTTTGGCTTTTGGTTTTTCTCTGCCCAGGCATACATGAGCAACTTTATTATTCTCATTGTCTTTCTTGGATTGACTAACCAGCCTAACTGATATTACATTTTTGAAATATGCTTACCAAGGACCTGATAACTTTTGTTCGAAATTAGCAATAGGCTATATTGCTTGTATCTAATTGTTGTCCTTTCTGTTTCTTAGAAATATGTTGCCCTTAAGATCCAGAAAAGTGCAGCCCAATTCACTGAAGCTGCATTGCACGAAATAGAAGTTCTTTCAGCCATTTCCGAAAGTGATCCTACCAATTCCAAGTGCATTGTGCAACTGATTGATCACTTCAAGCACAGCGGACCAAATGGGCAACATCCTTGCATGGTCCTCGAGTATCTTGGTGATAGCTTGCTCCGTTTAGTTAGATACAACAGATACAGGGGCCTTGAAATGAACAAGGTTCGGGAGATCTGTAAATGCATTTTGATTGGTCTTGATTACATGCATAGAGAACTTAATATAATCCACACTGACCTAAAACTCGAAAATATTCTTCTTTTTTACACCATTGATCCTGCAAAAGACCCCATAAGATCTGGAATCGCTCCAATACTTGAAAGACCTGAGGGAAACCCAAACAGTAGAATGACCATTAATGTTATTGAAAAGAAACTGAAACGAAGAGCACGGAGGGCTGTTGCTAAGATTTCTGAAAGAAGAGCTTCCATGGGAGAAGTTCAAAAGTCAGAGAGAAACCTGGATGGTATAGATGTAAGATGCAAGATTGTTGATTTTGGAAATGCTTGTTGGACTGATAAGCAGTTTGCAGGAGAAATTCAAACGAGGCAATACAGAGCTCCAGAAGTAATTTTGCAGGCTGGTTACTCATCCTCGGTTGACATGTGGTCCTTTGCTTGCATTGCTTTTGAGCTTGCAACTGGGGAAATGATGTTCACCCCAAAGGTTGGACAAGGGTTCAGTGAGGACGAGGTAGGAGGCTTTAATGTTTCTTTTAGTGCGAAGATGCTAGTTTGAATATTTTAGTTAATTCTTTTTGCACTTCGGGTAGATGCTAAGTTCAATCGGAATTGAGGTAGTTAAAAATGTACAAAATCTTTATATTGTGTCTTTTAATTCTTGTTGAAATCATACTTCGAAAAACATGCCTTGCTCTGATTAAATTGTTCATTGAGTTGGTATCAGGATCACCTTGCTTTGATGATGGAACTTCTTGGGAAGATGCCTCGAAAAGTATGTTTATTATTCTGCAACCATTCTTCCACAGATTTCTATTCAATCTATGTTGTTCATATTTATATTTCTGTACAGGTCGCCATTGGAGGAGCTAGATCCAAGGATTTTTTCGACAGGCATGGTGATCTAAAAAGGATCCGAAGGCTGAAATTCTGGGCTCTTGATAGATTACTTGTTGAAAAGTACAAATTATCAGAGGCTGATGCTTGTGAATTGGCTGAGTTTCTCTCTCCTATTCTTGATTTTGTTCCTGAGAAGAGACCAACTGCTCAGCAGTGTTTACAACACCCATGGATTTGTGCGAAGGATTCTACTCAAAATAAGAGGAAAACTGAATATAAAGTTGACAAGGTTAATGCTGGGATGAGCAACCTGAGGCTGGAGCCTGGTAAGGGAAGAAAGAATGAAGGGTATTGACACAGCCTCGCTGTTTTCTTCTCTCTACTGTCATGTGTCTGATCATTGGTCAGCATTCTTGTCTTTTTCCCCCTGTTTTTGAGTTTTACAGAATTGAAAATATTATTACTTTTTTTTTTATTTTCTCATTGATGTACCAAAAGACACAGATAGGAAAATTTGACTGTGATCGTACAAATTAATGGAATCCTGTGTTTTCCTATGCACTTTCCTGATTCTTTGCTTTGACTCAAAGTTTTCAACTATGACGGCCGCTCATCTTAAGGAGAAGGGATGATGGCAATTTAGTGAAGAGGAAGAATGAGAATCAAATCTTCCACAAGGCTTATTTTATCTCTCCTAAAACTTTGATGCATGTACACGACCTGTGTGAAATACGCATAAATTACCAATGATGGTGTCATCAAAATAAACTAACAGTGGGCATTAATACAAAATCTGAAATCCATTTACAGCAATTAAAAATGAGCACTTCAAAGAATTGTTTACCATATCAAAAAATACTAACGACAGAATTCAGCCAACATCCACAACTCACACACACATACTCGTAGGTAGGACTTAGACGGCCAGATGCCACCCTTTCCTTATCATTTGAAGAACCAAAAACCGGACAGACCACTCCAGCCCCGACAGCAGCTCCGACCCCGGCTCCAGCAGCACCTCGGCTCCTGGACAGCAGCTCCATCTTTGGCCTCCAGCTCCTGGACAGCTCCAGCATCCCCTGCCTTCCCTCTCCTTGTCTCGGCCCTCAGGAGAAAACACCCGAGAGCTTCCAGCTCTCTGCGAATTTATCCTCACACTCACTGTCTCATTATCCAGCGCCTAGGAGACAAGCACCCTGCAACTCTTCAGCACGCCCGACCAATACTGCCCAAATCTGTCTCCCTCCATGCCTCATTGTCGGCTTCCAGCACAAGGAAGCCACGTCCCCGGTTCGATCCCAAACGACAAGCTGGACCAAGGCCTTTAGCCGGTCCAGCTTGAACTCGAGTCCCCCACCCCGACGCCGAAGAACGCCGCCAGCGAAGCCCCCTGCCAACGCCGACCATCAAAGAACAAAGGAGGATGAAGAAATCGACTGGGCTTACCTCAACAATCTTGCCCGAAGCTGGAGAACGCCGAGAAATATCGATCCCGAGCCCAAGCCACGAGCCCTAGTCGCGAACCGCCGTGTCTCGCCGCTCCACGCCGCGCCTGGACGTCACGCACGCCGAACCCGCCGTCACCGTCGCCTCCTGATCGCACGACCCCGTTGCCTTCGTCTCTCCCCTGTCTCCCGCTCTCTTTCTCTCTTCTCGCTCTTTGCCCGCGAAACACACGAACACAGGAATGGCCGAAGGCCATTCCGTGTTTTGACATGTTGAACCGTTTCGGTTCTTGCTGAACCGGTTCAGCATATACCTCCACTTCTCCTACAATTTCTTCATTAATTAATCCACTTAATTTCTAATCCCATTTTAACTAAATCTCTTACTAATTAAATTTAATTTATTAAATTTAATCCAATCTATTAGTTAGCTTTAAAATACCCCTCAATTGATTTAATTTAGCAAATTAAATCCAATTTATTCTTTATCACTAAAATAACAGTAGGCCTAACGCTCATAATACCCTCTGTAATATCTCGATGATTAAAATATCGAGGTGTTACACTATTATGTTCATGCATGCTAGATTACTATTGTGTATCATGTATATTGCATGCATCATGCTTTTCAAGAAAAGAACGAAAACGGTTTACATGCATAAGTTTTTTATGTAAGAAAGATAAAAATAGAATTTAAAATACAAAGGGTTAGGGGTAGGCTGTTCTAAAGGTTGGTCCTATGGCGGATAAGACTATTAACCCAGTCAAATCAGAACTTGGTCGAAGTTCACCAAGTGGTTGTACATTGAGTGCACAACACTAATGGAGGTCTCGATAAGGGGGACTGTATCATAGAAGTTCACGAAGCACAGTGGTGTGTTTGCCATAGTCATTTCTACTCTTCTCGTAAGAATTCAACAAAGGTTGTGAGGTTAATTAAAGGAAGAAAAAGAAAGAAAGAGCAAAAAGACATGTCTTTATGAAAGCTTTAGCGACCTTGATTTTCTTTATTAAAATGTGTCATTTTTAGAAAGATGTTTAAATTTAAAACTTTTATTTTCTTTAAAATCCATTTAAACAGTTGCGTATCGAAAGACTTTTCATTATTAAAACCCTTTAAAAATGATAAATAAAATTCTTTTCTTAAAAATCTTTTATAAAACACAACGGAAAACTTTGTAATAAAACCAACCATTTGAAAATACATTAATAAACCTTTATAAAATCTTTTTAATTTTCTCTTTACCTTAAACGTAACCAGCTACAAGATCCATGTGTACAAATCCTTCATCACCTGCTTCTTTACTTGATCTAGAATGTACCTACATCACAAGACTTAACTATGAGTCTAAGGCTCAGTGAGCGATATGAATTAAATATGCGTATGCTATGTAGCCTTTAAAATCTGTATGCAGTTTTCTATTTTTTTTTTGTTTTCCTTATTTCGTTTTGTTCCTTTCTTTACTTTTACTTTCTTATAGGACTTTGATGAATTTTAATGAACTTTGATTTTGACAGTGAACTTAGGTTGTATAGGTGAACTTAGGGCCTCGCGGTGAACTTGTACCATGCTGGTGAACTTAGGGCATCATAGTGAACTTATTATACCGCAAATAGTGAACTTACATCATGATGGTGAACTTAGGCCATCATGATGCACTTTTACTATTTCCTTTCTGTTAAACATCTTCGTAATTAGCAGTGAACTTAGCCCAACTCAAACCCTTCTAATTTTCTTTACGTATTTCATTTCAGTATCTTTTCTGTTTACATTATTCGTTTCAGTTACCGAGCTCCCGCTTGCGGACGAACCTCACGGCTTTGTTCCCAAAATAACCCGGAAAGAACCTCGAGCTACATTCACATTTATTTCCATTTAGTATCCATTTTTGTTTCCTTTCCAATGATAAAATGGATATTCCTACAACCCAAATGATTGTTGTCCACTTCGAGTGATCAGCCCTTGAGAACACCGTACCCTTGGTATTTATGAGCATCCATTATACCATTTTCCAAAACCATGCATTAAAATCATTTTTGTAACCTTTTAAAAACTATGATGCATGAATGCTAGTGAATACATACAGTTCTATATCGTCAATAAAATCCTCAAAGCATGATCAGTATAAAAATCCTATAATCCTCAAGCATGATCAATATCATAATGCTATAATCCTCAAGGCGTGATCCATATCGAATTCTTAACTCAAATCTATAAACACATCATATAAAGAACTTAATTCTAATAAACACAACATCAAGCGGCAATACAATCCACAAACAATAGTATGATCAGTATTTGAATTCTTAATGTAAAGAACCTGAATCTAATAAACACAGTCAGTACAAAAATCATAACTCTTGCGATGTAGGCCTTTTGGCAAACCACTGACAGTATTACTTACCTGCGGTCTTCAATGCACTTTACTACTTATGCTTCTCCTTCCATGTACTCCCATAGACCTTCAAATTTAACATAACCTTCATTAATAACTCTTTCATATCTATATATTAAGAATACAACAATCTAACTTTCCTCTAATTCCTCAATCCCCCAAACTATCCATATTTACCTCAACCAATAGAGAATAATTTCATTGTTTATTACTTTGCTTTATCTCACATTTACCAAGCAATATTAATTACAACATCCTTAATAATCTACGTCCAAACATAAAACTCACAACTAACCAACATAACAACACATCCAAGTATAAATACTTCACGGAACCAGGGGGCAGTAATAATGTAATACCCCGATTATCAGTAATGAAATTAAATAAGAATAATTGAAAAATAAATTGGATGTAATAGAATTATTTGGATAATTGTTGAAAGTCTATTTGATGGAAATTAATTTAGGAAACAGAATTGAGAAATTTAAATTGGAACGACAATTATTTTTAAGCGACGTTCGGAATAAGTCGGGAATTGAAATTTGGGTCGATTGATATTCCGTACGTATAATTGATAAATATATATAT